>JAQIVZ010001026.1:0-42606 GCA_034700945.1 Arrhopalites spinosus | reverse complement strand
GAGTGGCCGAGAAACATTCAAGGAAAACTTTTACAAATTCTTCACTGCCCCATGGACGACCGATGTGTTGAGGATTGCGGCCGATGGGGATTTGGTGTTTGTCCATAATCGCGTCAGCTCCATATTTTTCAACCAGAAATTGGGGGCCAATGAGTGGATCGTCATTGTGGACATTTTCAGAATGAAGAATGGCAAATTGGTAGAGCACTGGGATGTCCTCCAACCTGTCCCACCAGCAAGCCAAACCGTCAACAATTTCACCATGTTTTAATTCACCTCCCACCCACCAATTAAATGCGTTAAATTTACATTTAAATTGTTGTGACAAATTGCACTGATTCTTTCATGATATAATAAATATTAAATTATTCTTATAAATTAATATTGATCTATTAAAATATTTGTGTAAAACAAATACTTTGTGCGAGCTCTATGTACAAAGTACAATTTAATTTGAGAAGAGAAAAAAAAATTAAGCCATTTTTATTTATTTGTCAACAAATATTATTTTGTCAAGTTTCATTGCTTAAACAAATTGTGAAAATTTTTTAAAATTAGATAAGTTTGAAAAAATGGTGGAAAAATTTTTTTAAAAAAATTTCACTACGAGACGGCTCATCTGTACCATGTCTCCTGACTTGACATGAAGCTTTTCTAATGTGAACTAGCTGGCGCGTGACCAAAAGTAGAAACCGATTGACCCATCCAAGACACCGACAAAAGTGGCCACAGTGAGGAGAGATGAGGTTAAAAACAAGAAAGTGGGTCAAGGTCACTCCCAAGCAGAAAAACCATACAAGAAAAACTAAATGGACATCGGAATCGTTGAAGAACAAAACTTTGAATTCCTCCACGACCTCATCCTCCACTCCCAAAACATTTTCTAGCACCTTTTTCCATTTCTCTGGAAATCGGATTTTTTGCCATTTCTCTCAAAACCAATAAATCCCGGAAGTTATCAAAATCTTCATTCTGTGCCCCATCACATGTGGGTGATGTGAATCTAAATCTTTTTGAATGGCTACATATTGATGATGAAAAAATGAGTCATCCTGGACAATTTTTCTGTTGTGGAAAAACAGGAGAGAGGAATTCGTCTTCATTTCTTTTTTGACCAAATGCAAATAAAACTCAAAGTCTTTGACTGGAGCAATGAAGGCCCTCTTGGGTTGGCCCAGGTCATTTCAAATGAGTTGGGTCATTTGAGGGAGACATATCCACCATGAATTATTCAACACTTTGACCATTCTCACAAAAATTTTACAAGACTCAAATTTCTGACAACCAGATTCCTCGAATTCTATGGCCTCTTCAACTGGACAAAGTCTCCAGCACTCGTTATAATAATCGGAAAAAGAGTTGGCGCTAAAGGAAATATGTTCAAAAAAACTCCAACTTTCTAACAGAACCTTCATGTTGAGAAAACGCGCATTAAACGTCGTCAATCTTGACTCAGTTTTGTTCATGCCACTCCAACAGCGGCCTTTTTGAATTGGCATATAAATTTCGAAAGAGCCATCCTTCGCAAAGTCTATGCAATATTTCCAAGGGGTCTGGAATGGGTAGGGGAGAGTGTAGTCAGATTGGGTGATACTGGTGTACCCATTTGTCAATATGATGGCCATTAGGAGCCACATTCCAACAAACCACTTCCATCCTTTCTGTTTGATCCATTTCCTTTTGACCTCTTCAGCCTGGTCTACTAAGATCCCAAACAACCAAAATAAATTTTCACCCAAAATCCCGCAGAGGGTTTTGGTGTCCCATTTCGGTGTCTTTCTGACAATTGAAAGTTTCAATCCCGTGAGAATGAAGGCCGTCAAAATGGCGGAGATGAAGAGAACAAGCCAGGTCATGGGGTGGAAGGGCGTGGCATAAATTTCTAGAAAATTCTTGACCCTTTTTACTCCATCGCTTGTTATAAATTTAAATGTCGTCTTTCCTACCAACATCTGTTGCCCTTGAAAAAGCTCCACTCCATTAGGGTAGCTCACTACAGACGAAAGCGATTTTGTTGAACCAATCCATTGAGGTGCTGGGATAGTCAAGTTGAGGGGAGAGGTCAAAAAATGGAGGACTGCCTTCCTTATTTCCGTTGGTTCATCCCTCTGAAATGGTTCCGTCCATCGACCAAGTAATTGAGTGAACTCGGATTCAGGACAATCTGACTCTGAATCGAAACATTCATCATCAATGGGAACAGTGTGACCTTTGTCCACTAATCGTTTGTAAGTGGTCATCATATCACCGTAGCATGACCTTTGACCTATGGTACAATTAAATCTAACTATAAGTCTCTCATAAAAAACAGTTGGGGCAAGTGTACCATCCGTGGATGACCAGCAGCTCCTTGTCAAAGGTCATGGCCCCATCTTTTGGCTGTAAGTTTATTTGAATTTGATTGTTGTGGAGTTGGACAACAATCCAAAATAATGGTGGCCAAGTATTAGTGTAACATTCAATTTCTTGCAGAATTGTTTGAGGATTAAAATTGGTTTCTTGTTTGACAAGCATCAAACTCCATCTTGCACTCTTCCTGTTTTCCCATGAATCTCTGGATCTTTCTAATGGCTTCTTGTACTTACTCTTCACGTATTTTGGATCCATGGCCAAGTCAAATTTCCTTACCGTTTTACGAGTGATCGTTGGTGGCGTGGAGAGAGTAACCATGTTGACGTAGCACGTGACCCACTTGAGATCAAATAGGACACTCAAAAAACTCATCTCCCGATATTCCCCAGCTTGTTTTGAGATGATGCCCAAAGGGATTGTCATGGCAGAGTACACGTCAACGTCTCCTCGACTCTCGTTGATCTCCTCCCAAATTTCTGTAAAAAGAGGGAAACAGTCGTCAACCAATCCCTCAGATCCAATTTGGATTTCCTGCCCTCTCTCAAATTAATGACACCCTCCACGCACAAATTTGATTTGTAGGTGAAAATAAAAATTAAGAATAAGGATGAGAGATGATAATTCATTATTGGAAAATGTATACTAAAATACCCGGCATTTGTTTCAAACTGTGTATAATTTGTATTGTGACAAAAGAGGTGAACACAGGAGTAAAATTATTTTGTAATGGAGTTGAGCCCCAAGTCTTCACCACCGTCAAATTATTTTATTGACATTTAAAATAATGATGTGGATTTGGCCATTTCAAGTCCATAAAAAATAACAAGACCCGTACAGCTGTACAGGTACACTCCTAGGAGTGTACGATTAGATGAACTGGAGCCATCAATTATTTTTTAGTTATTTAGGGATTCATGCCATTAAATTAGGAGTTGCGTCATATTGTGGGACTAAGAATGTGACAACAGTACAAGTCAGGCCACGTACAATTAAGTTTATACGTCAAAAATGAAACTTTTTAATGAAAAACAAAAGTTGGAGCCAAATTAAAGGGCGTGTGCATGCCTTAGGCCATGCTATAAAAAAGAGGGTCAAAGGGTCAATATTTTGTGACGGCCGGAACGGTGATTGGAGATTTCATCCATGTTGTATTTTTATTAATCACTGGTGACAGTGCTGTACAAAGGTCCTTAGAAATCTTTTGGTTCACTCTGGATTTTTTTTAGAAATGGCTCATCATCTAATTTTGGCACACACTCAATTGATTTTTAAAGAATTTAAAGTAAAACAATATGTCCCAATTTATTTTAGCCTACCTAAAATGTCCTTTGGAATTTTGTCCTCATGAATTTTTTCTTGTACGTATTTTAATGTCCTCAGTAGCATACGTGTAGCAAAAAAATTTTGGAAACGAGGTCTACATAGGTGACCATTCTATGTAGGTACATATGTAGAATACCTATGTCGTTTGAACGTAGGGGACTCAGATATCGGCACAAGACTTACAAAGGATTTCCCAGAAGGTTAAAAGGGTGCATCCCTGCCCTTTTAGGGAGAGAAACAACAAAAAGATAATTCTGTGGTGACTCTGGCACGGAGTTGTCGGCTTGCTCTCATTTGTTTGTAAAATATTTTCAATTTTATTTTAAATCGAGTCCTTCAAAAAATTGTCTGATTATTTTTCTAGCATCGTCCCAACAAAATAAACTTCAAGGTAGGTACAATTAATTCATCATAAATTGTGTAAATATTTTGTATTCAATCAGTTCATTTCTCCCCACTTTGTCCCTTCCATGGTTTTTCAAGCAGCGTTTTTGTATGAATTTATAGAGAGAGAAATGATGAACGACATTTGAATTTAAATGTAATTGTGTGCTCCCAAAAAAGATTAAGAGAATTAACCAAAATCGTTTTTTTGAATTATAGTGTGTTGGCGGCCAAATTTATGGTAGGGGAGCTGTTGTCGATCATCGTTTTTTTCAAAAAGAAATTTTATTGTAAATTTAATTTGGCAAAATTTTGTTTGTAGCTTTCTAAATTTTACCGGAAATCCATTAATTGATTGTGGGAGATCATAAGGGAGAGATGTCTAGTTCATCCGAAGAATTGTCGTGGATTTCATGGTTCTGTGGACTTCGAGGCAATGAATTTTTCTGCGAGGTAATTTGCATCCCTTTCTGAACATTTCACTTTTTTTTCTTTCGTTTAATTAAAAAAAATGGTATAGCCAAAAATTACTGTACATATTAAAATTTAATTACTGAATGATAATTTTGAATGTTTTCTTTGATTGATGTTGCATCAAATGAAAAATTGGATGATTTGATTGATGGGATATTAACCCATGATGATAATTACTGTACACAGGTGGATGAAGATTATATTCAAGACAAGTTCAATTTAACTGGATTGAATGAACAAGTCTCCCACTACCGCCAAGCCCTTGACCTCATCCTCGACTCGGAGAGAGACGATGACATAGAAGACGAGTACGTTTATTTTAATTAAATTGTAATTGAAATACTCAAATCTTTGTCATTTAATTTATATAATTTTAATTTGTCTATTTTGATGTAGTCCGAATGATTCTCATCGCATTGAGCGAGTAGCAAGGCTGTTATATGGACTTATACACGCTCGGTACATTCTTACCAACCCTGGCATTGCACAAATGCTTAAAAAATTCAAGTCCAATCATTTTGGGAGCTGCCCAAGAGTTAACTGTGAAAATCAGGCTATGCTACCCATCGGTAAAAGTCACATTTTTAATTGTTATTAGTATGCATGTCATTATTAATTATTTATTCAAATGGATTAACTTACTCTCTCTTTTTCTATTTTGACTAGGACTCTCTGATGTTCCCAGGGTGGACATGGTTAAGTTATATTGCCCAAAGTGTACAAATGTGTACACACCAAAATCATCACGCCATCGTTATCACACGGATGGGGCTTACTTTGGAACCGGATTCCCCCATATGCTCTTCATGGTTCATCCCCAATGTCGTTCTACCACTCCGACTCTTGTCAAGGTCCCAGCAAAAAGTGGGCGGAGCATGCCGGGGCATTCACAAAGTGAATGAATATTTCTTTAATTAAAAATATGTGTAATTAAGATTAAGATCTTAAAGATCTTTCTTAAAAATGAATTTAAAGACTTACCACATGCAATAATTTAAATTTTTTTGTCAAGAATTGTCAGGAGTCGTGAGTAATATCATTAAATTGAGGTCATTTATTTTAAATTATTTACAAATAAAAAATAATTAATTATTATTAAACAATGTTTTGTCAGTAATTTATTGCACTTTTTATATTTAAATGCAAAATTTAATGGCCATTAATTTAATTGTTTTGCAACTTTAGTCCGAATTCCAATCACACCACAATCAATCCGAGGATCGGATTTACAGGGCAGCTTAGATAGACCCCTAGCTGCGAGGAGCTCAAAATTCCGAGGGGCCCCGAAAGTTATAACAATTTATATATTTTATTCATTCCAATTTCAAAAAAAACCCGCTGGACGTGAAAATTGTTGTCATGGTTTTCAAATAACAGAAAATTTGGATGACAATAAAACTTTTTCAAAATAATATTTTTGTGCCCTCCACTTCATAGAGGGAGTGCCAAACGCAAACCGTTTTCTCTTTCGTCACTTTTTTTGCAAAGTTTTGGCCGTTTTGGCCAAAAAAATAAAGAAAATTGACAAGTAAAATGAATTAAATAGCACCAAATAAATGAATGGATTCAAATTACCCGCTAAATCGGACCCCCTACTGTCCACCAGTAAGAGAAGACTGTCCACCATCTCCATCCAATCAATATCACCAAAGGCAAAGTCAACTTATTTTGAATGAACCCGACTCAGAACCACCAGTCAAGGATGACCCTCGTCGTCGGCCACCTCGACCGCCACCCACCCAATGTCTACCCCCACCCCCTCCTTGTTACGATCCATGTCAATATGAATATGGTATGATGTCAATGACCCGACAATCTCCTCCTCCTCAATTTTATGACACTTACCAGCAAAATAATTATACCAATTTTACAGGTACACATTTTTTTGCAGGCTACAAAGTAGCAAAATTAAATTAATTTCAAAAATCATTTTTTTAGCCCCCAATGGGAGACCGAGAGCTCCTATGGGACAGGCGCCAATTATTCAAATGCAATGTCAGCCATTTTGTTATCAAACTTGTCCTGAGGATAATTGTCAATCTGTAAAATTAGTTCGCAAATTATGGTAAATATTTCTTTGAATTTTATTTCTTTAATTAATTTTAAATTTAATTAGTTCAAAATTTAACAGTAAAGTGCCAACATGTCGAGTTAAAAAGAAGCGGAAGCCACAAATGACGTGGCAACCTTGTGGTTGTGACCCGTGTGGTTGTCCACGACCGAAAAAATGTCGACCACGTCTCCGTCGAGTTTGTTACATGGTTCAGGATGACCCATGTCAATGTATGCCACCATCTCAAGATTTTTATATTCTTGTGGACGACCCCGGGTCACAGAATCAAAATTGTCAGCCATGTTGTCTTCCAATGCAACCACAACAGCAGTTTCAGCCTCAACAAAATTATCAACCCCAATTTCAACCCTGCCCGCCTCAAAATTGTAGGCCAAGGGTTCAATGTAGTCCAGGTACATTTTAATTGTAATTAAATTTTAAATGTAAAACTCAATTTGGAAAATGGTAAATTTAGATGCAATTCCATTCGCAAATAATTCGCGGAGGTCAGAGGAAGGGAATTGTGGGACGAGGGCTGGTCGTGTAATTGACTGTCGGGATATGAGACAAGAGGAGGGGTCAGAGGTCAACAGTTGTTGTGATGTCCTTGACAAAAAGCGGGAGAGTTGTACTTCCTTGTCTCCCAATAAAAAATCATGTAATAATTGGCAACAATTATGTTAAACTTATTATTTTTTTCAATAAAATTTTGCAATTCCATTTTTTAGCAATAATTTGGCATTCCCAAAATATTCTAAAATAGTCACCATGGTTCAATTTATTTTTGTGTCTTTTTTCAAAATAAAACAAATGGCGGAATTTTTAAAAATTGCACTACATCAAATTCACAATGTCCTAATTTATGAAAATTATGCACTAAAAATAACTTTAATTTTAATTGCCAATTAAATTCTCTGTAACATTTAATTATAATTGAACACTTTGAAATCACTGCTAAATTCTACATAAAAAAAATTCAATTTTTCACATTCATTTTTGGCAAATTTTTAGCACAAAAAGCACATCAAATCAGGTTTGGTAATAATAATAATTTAATTACAATTAAATTTAAAAGACGAGATTAATTGATTGAAGTAGTCAAACTAAATAATAATTTTTTAAGCAAGAAATCACGTGAGGTCAAAAGTATGACACGGTAAAATACAAAAGATGGCGCAACAGTACCCAATAAATCAAATTTATGGACTTCCTGCAGCCACTCCAACGTAAAAAAAATTAAACTCAAAAAATTAATAAATTGTTAATTAATTAATTGACCAACTTAAGTTTTAATTTTAGGGCCAATTCAACTTACAATCAATTCTACTCGGGTGCAGTAGCAGGGCCAAGTACTCTTGGAGGTAGACAAAAATAACTGAAAATAAATCACGTGACTCTAAAATAATTAATTTAAAGGTCAACAAAATCCTGGAGTGGAATACACTGACAATGTCCCACAACAAATGGTGCAAGGTCAACCAGGTCAAGGTCAAAGTCAAGGACTGTACTCTCAAGAACAAATTGGAGGGATGTCAATGCAATCAAATCAGTTTGCTTACCCACAACAATCCATGGCCATGGGAGGTCAAATCCCCTACAATTTTTTACCACGAGGTTACGTCGATGGTGGAGCCTACATGACCCAAGGTCAATATCAACAGGGTCAATACGCCAATCAAAATTATTTATCCCAAACCAACTTTCCTGGTAATTTCATTCTTATAAATTAACAATTAATGAACATGTAAATTTAATTAATAAATTAATTTTGTAAAGCCTCCAAAATTATCATGACCCCAGCGACGTCAATGGTCAATCAAGGTCAATGTCAACAAGCTTACAGTACAAATCAAGATTCTTTAATTGGAATTCAAGCCATTAAATTAATTCGTAAAATATGGTACGCAAAAATTTAATTTAATTGCACAACAAATTAATTGAAAATTTTGACTTGACCTTTGACCTCAGGGGGACTCCTTGTGGGGTCAACAACGTGAAGAAAACTGGGCCTCAGCTTTTCAGTTGTAAGCAAACTTGTGGGGGCAAAGAAATTTGCAAACCCGTCTCATGTGTCCTTACCAAATGTCCCAAAATCAAAAAATGCGCGCCCCCATTCCAATCAACCCGTATTGACCCTCAACCATGCTGTCCTCCTCCATGTCAAATACCCCGACCCCGAGTCAAATGCCAATTTCGCTACGTCTCCACACCTCGTCCAATGTTAGTCAGGCAGTCAAATGACCCTCAAAATCCTGAGCCTCTCCCTGTCCCCGTCCCCGCAGTATCAAATTTGGGTCCAGTTCAAGGTCAAGAAGAACAAGTTCGAAGTTCAACTCCGGTGACCTCTGGAATTAAATGTTGTGGAGCTTTAGGTCAATGCGCTGGTAATAATTTTTGATTAAAATAAATTAAATTAAAACTAAAAATTCAATTTCATTTTCAGTTGCCGCCAGTTCCACACGACTGACGCGACAATTCACTGACTTGTGCGTTGGCTGTAATACAGAAGAACGCTATATCTCGCCAACTCAAGCACAAGGTCAGCCATTTTTCGAACGAGACTCTCGCACTCGTTTCAGAGACCCACGTGACTTTTGGCGGGACGACTATTACGATGATCCTCGTTCCCGTGGCCGGGGTTATGGCCCCGACCCATCTGAATATCGTTTTAATTGTAGAGCCCGCAGCTGCGATAATTATGAGCGGGAATGTGACAGTTGCGAATCATTTGAAAGATGGCGGGAAAAATGTGCACTACGCAAGCGACTCAGGGGTGAAAAAATAGACACAAAGGATGGACAAAATGACCCCAAACCAATGGACCAGGCCACCATCTCTGATGACAAAATGGGCAAACCAGGCAAATCCGTCTCAGTGAATACGTCCAAAACAAAAGTGAAAAAATCCAAAAGCGCGGGCAGTGTCAAATCCAAGGGAAAGCTCAAAAAAAAAGACAAAAAAGGGAAGAAAGGCGGGAAAAACGGGGGCAAGAAAAAGAAATAAAATTTTGAATTAATTTTTTTTATTTTGGCTATTATTTTAATCTCATTAATATCGTTTAATGTCAGAGGGATCCAATTTTTTTCTCCTTCTTTTGGGAACAGTGCCCTCTGTGTAGGCAATAGCAGGTTGAGTCTTATCAATAATTGACTTGCGATATGAGCCCACTGGGGCCATGGGTTGAATCCACAGAGTGGTGGGTACTGTATAATTCAACAATTTTTGGTAAGGTTGGGACTTTACTAAAATGTTGCCATCTGTCATTCGAGGTCTTTCCGCTTGTTGCTACAATTAATTTCATGTTAATTATAATTCCCCTTAGTTTAATTACAATTAAATACCAGCATTTTTTTAACAAAAGCATCAGCCATCAATTCAGCCTCCAAGGGGGCGGGTGGAGGTCGCCGGAAAAATTCCATCCCGCGAATTCTCTTGACGTCTAAAATGACATCTTGTGGGTGAATCGGGCGATACGTGGTAGGATCCCCTACTAACCATTGATCAGGTTGACCTAAAATTCCTATGTGGTTTCCTACAAGCGGTAAAATCAAATTTCAAAAATTGTAAAAAAATCCAAAATAAGAAAATAGGCGCGGGCGCCAGTTTACCTTGAAAATCCCAAATGCGCACAGATCGATCTTTACTGCCAGTGACGATGAGGCCATAAGTATTACAAACTTCAAGACAAGCAAAACCATCGACATGACCTTTCCATGACCTCACAAACTTGATTTGAACTGGGCCTAACCCATATCCTTTTTTTTTCTTTTGCATTCGTATCCTTGCACTTGGATCATTGCCCTCTCCAAAAATAGCCTTGACCCTTTGTTTCTCTTTTTCCGCATCTTTTAGTCTCCTTGATTGACTTGTTGATGGAATTATGTCAAGGTCAATCATTTGTGATTGGGGTATGTCAAGGTCAATTGTTTGAGTCCCAGCTGGTTTTTTTTCACTTTCTTTAGACATTTTGGATCCTTTTGACTTGTCTTTTTGTAAAATTCCTTTACTGTCCCCACCCACAATCCCACCACTAGCTCCCTCTTCAGCTCGAATGTTGATCCCGAAGTTGGAGGCAATTTCGGCTATATTGAAATTGTAAACGGGATTGGAGGTCGTGTCGAGCATGTTGAGGATATCGGAGGTGGGGGCGGAGTCGGGTTTTCGGACGGATGACGTGTCCTTTGATGTGATGGAGGAGACACTTGAAATGTCAACTATTTTGGGCCTTTGCTTAGCTGACACTTCGAATGAGCCCACGGGGCGGAAACCGGAAGTGTCTTTACCCCGGATAAGCTTGTCACGGCGGAACCATTCAGTGGGTTCTTTGTCCTCTAAATTGTCTTCTATCGTCCAAATTGAAATGCAGCCCCAGGTGTCAGCACAAACAATCATATTATTTTCGGGGACTGATTTTATACACGTGACATAGTCACGTGGTAAGTCACATGGTCTTGTCCAACCAACAGAGCCAATGTTTAATTCTCTTGTTGTGTTTGCCTTTTTAAATTACATCAAGTAGTTTTTTTAATTTAATTAAATTGATAATTTTATAAGAGACTTTTTTTGAATTTTAAATTTACCCGCCAAATATGAATGAGATGATACGGGCCACTTGAAATTAAATAAATTGTCTTTTTTTCCCGGACTTTTTGGGTGTGGAAAATTAGAGAAGTGATGAATCGATCTTTGGCGTAGGCTCGGTCTCTGTATGAATGAATTTAAATTAAAATATAATTTATTAAATTATCATTTTAATTAAATTAATTTTACCTGGCTGCATTGGTCTTAAGGTAACCGACAATATGACCCGAATTAATATTCCAGACGATGAGACGCCCACTGTAGTCACCCGAAGCAATTAAATTGGGGTAGCCAAAGGTCGATGCCCAAATGTCATCTTGATGACCTAAATAGTCATGCGTGAATTCTATTGGCTCGTCTGGTAGTGACAGTTGATGAACCACTTCCGGTCCCTAAATTTTAAAATTAAAATATTTTAATTTTTTTAAATAAAACTTTTAGTTTAATTAAAAAATGAGAGTTGTAAAAAATACAAATTAGAAATTAATTTAAATTTAAAAGGTCAAACGTCACCTGATTGTCAATATAAACGATGACCCTTCTGTCCCATCCGACTGTCATGAGGTAACGATGCTCAGCATTAACGGTGATGTAATGCATGTCACAGATTTGATTGTTGTCCACGGGTTTGTACAAATTGTACAAGTTTCGTCCTATTAATTTTAATTATTAATTAAAAATAAATTAAAATAAATTTATTTATTTTATTTTACCATTGTAAAAATTCCAAGCCTTGATAACGCCATTGGCATGTGCAGTAAAAAATCTTCGTCCCATATTGTCCAGAGTGACACACGTGACTGGTCCAACTTCGTAAGTGTCGACCTTTTTCAAATTAAAATTATTATTATTTTAAATTAAAAAATGGCGGAAAAACAAAATTAATTTATTAAAAATTACTTGTTCCCGCCCATGCAAGAGGGGTTTGGGCATGATAAAAATGTTTTCTTGTTCCATCGGGGCCTCTTTTTTTTCCGCAATGGTGTCCAAATGCATGGACCCATCCCCACCAATTGTGTTAAATTCTGCGACCTTTTTCCCCGTCTCACATTTCCACACTAAAATGTCCTCTGTTGAGCACGTCATTATGAATTCGTGTTGTGGATTGTAGCAGACTGCCGTCACTCCGTCTACGTGTGTCTCATTGTCGTCCTAATTAATTATAATGATGAACATTTAATTATGCAAATTATTTTAATTGGAAATTTAAAAAATTACTTTGTGGGCATCTCCGATGCGAGTGATTTTCAAGTATTGGCAGTCATCATTGGTTTGAATTAAAATGCCGTCAGTGGTGGGGAAGAAACAATGCAAAATTGGTCCTTTTATTTTTGATGCTTTTATGTCCAACGTGTGAATGCACGTATTTGTCAGCAGTTGCCATACTCGAATCATTTTTTCTGAAAATGGCGCTCAAATTCAATTTTTTGAATTTTAGAAAGACAGAGAGAGAGAGAGAGATGGTGGTTACTTACCAGTACAAATACTGAACAAAGTTTCACTTCGAGGGTCAAAAATGACTTTGTACAGGGCTGCATTATGACCCCGGAGTTTTGCTATGGGCTATTTTATGAAGAGAATTTTTTTTAAATAACCGCCAATATTTGAATTTAGTTAATTAATTAATAAAAAAACTCACTTGACTCGGTACATACATATTCCACACCCAAACAAGACGATCGAGACCACCAGCTAAAAATAATTAAATAAATTTTAAACTTGGCGCTTTTTTTTTATAAAAAAATTTAAATTGGTGTACCAGCAAGCCATCTTTTTTCTTCCCAAATGTCAAAAGTACGACAACCATTACTAATTGGGAAAATAACTTCGTCAGCTGGTTTTCTATGTTTTGGCTTGTAAGCCAAGTCTGTGACGCCTATTTTGAAAAATTGTTATTTTATTAATTTTTTTTTAAATTATGAAATTAATTAAATTTAATTAATTAATTTGTACCTTCAACAAAATTGGTACTCATGGCCTCCATTAAATCATTGGCATTCCACGTGGTCAATAAATTTCCCATGACCAAACTTCGATGTTGATTTATTGATGACGTCACCACCTTCAACACCAAAATCAATTGAAATTTAAACTTGGCGCCCTTTTTTAATTAAAAAATGAATTTAATAATTTGACTTACACGATTCATCGTAGTACAATAATAAATACTAGAGACCATGTCATCATGAACTTTGAACTTTGCATACCGAACTCCTTTGGCCACTCCCACTGCATCGTGTATTGTTATCGTTGGTATTGCTAATTTTTAAAAAAAGAGCACCTTTTAAAACTAATTTATAGATTTTAAAAATAATTATTTAACTTTTTACAATTAATTCTCCTTTGTTGTGACCAATTCCGTAAAGTTGAGATGGCTTGACTGAAATAATTAAAAAAAAATAGTTCAAAATAGTTAAAATTTCTCAATTTGAAATTTGGCGCTTGACTGACTCGACAATGATGACAGAAACGCAGCCACTGATGTCCCCCATGACGACAATGAGTTGCATTTGACTCGTCAACTTGGCGTCAATATGAATGGGCACAGAGTACAACTGTACCACTTGACAGTAGGGGTCGTAAGTAGCCGTATCATAAATTTGAAGTTCCCGCTCCCTGTCAATTTTTTAAAATTAAAAAATTTTCATTTAAATCAATTAATGTAAAATTTTACCCCGTGGGCACCAAAAATTTGGACAGTCGAGGAAGATGGACAATATCAGTAAACCATTTGGATAATTTCTTGTCCGAAATGTTACTCAAAGTTTTCAAACTTGCCGGGCGGCCCTAATCAAAAATTTTTAAAAAAATTAATGATTTTAATTAATAATTAAAAATGTTACATACCAAAGCGCGCCAAATTCTCGGTTTAAAAGAAGGAGTCCAAAGAGACACAACCCCATCCTCACTAAAGCACAGTAGGCCCTTATCATCCAAAGTAAAAGCGCGGGTAATAGGGCCATGATGAGGAGTTTCAAAAATAGTACATGGCGGGAAAAGTGCCACTGGAGGTGAACTATATTCTGTCTCAGCCTTTTCAGCGTATTGTTGTTGCAAAAAATCACAGAGGTCATCCCACGATATTTTATCAATGGCGAACGTATCAATTTTTGTAAACAAATTAGACAAACATTTAGGGAATGACCCGGGGTCATCTGATAGCCCTAGGGCATCGGCAATAGCCCCTTTATACTCTTCCATGGATAAGGGGCCATGATTAAATAATGGCCGGATTGTTTCTAAAACGTCCAAACTTAAAAGTTCTTCAATGTCCTCGCTAATCATCTCAATCTCCTCCACGTCCAAATATTCCGTCTTATTTTTTCTCAAAATCCGAAATTCGGATTGAAAAACGGAATTGTCGTGAAATTTAATTTTTTTAATTGACCGATCCCCCGTCAAATCTGTCTCTGACTCAACCTGCCATATAAAACGGGGGACAGGAACGCCGGGCATCTGTCAAAAATAAAATTGACATTGACATGAATGTTTTAAATTTGACGCTTTTTTTAAATTACTAAAATTTTGAATTTTACCGGCTCCAAATCCCACCAAGGACGAAAAATCGGGAGTTTTTTATCCTCCAGGTCATCCCGATTGGTGTCATTAGCGAGCATGAGCTGAAAGGATTTGCCAATGAAATGTTCGATTCGTTCCGTACATGAGGCGACCCTATTGGCTGAAATTAAAGTACGCGCCTCTTCACTTAACTCAGTAGTTGGATAAGACCACGTGGAATTGATGGCCCAATTAGATTTGGATTCTGTTGGGTCTTGTAATTGTTGCCAGATGGGGGTAGCCCGCCATATTCCAGTGGGTTCAAATTCATTTTCTTCGTCTGTTTCAGATTCATTCACATCTGAAAAGTCTTCTTGTTGCCAATTAATTGTGGGAATGTCCATGTACCCCATGGGCAAATGATTCACTTGAATATCCGATAGAAGGCGGACTTTGTCTGGTTGAATCTTCAAATTTTTTCTACGATCCATCTTCAATTTTGTGGGAAAGTTTAAAAATTATTTAGTATCCTATTTACTATTTATATAGTTAATTAACTAGTCTTTTTTGGTACTTTAATTTTGATTTTTTTTAATTGTCCAATTAATTTTAACAATAATTTTGATCTAATTTTCACATTATCTTCTCAAATTTTTTATTTCCCAATTAGCCCACCGAGTTTGCTAATTATTGAGCGGTCATTTTGAATTTATTTCCTCAATTTTTTTGTCAATATTGACACAAAATTTATTGGCATGACGAAAATTATTTTGGCGCCAAATTAATTGTGAAAAAAATGCTGAAATGAGGCGGATGGAGAATAAAATTTAAAAAAATGAAAAGTTAATTTATTTAGATTAATTAAAATAATTAAAGAACAATATCAAGTAAGTCTTTGGCGGTTTGTTGTAAGAAATTCATTTGTGTAATATTTTTTTCAATAAATTCACTCCTCACACGCTTCTCCTCTTCTTTCTCCTCCTCGGGGCGGGAATCTTCCACTGAAAACCCGCCAAATTGTTTTTGCCCATCATGGACAATTTGTTTGTAAGCTTGGGCGGCAAGGATGAGAGATTCCTGTAAATTCTCATCCAATTTGGGAATCTCCACAATTGTCCGCACCACTACGGCCTTTCTCTCTGGCATAATTTCTGTGTGCTCGTATGACGCCACTGTCACTGCATCTGTAGGCTCCTCCCCGTATAATCCTAGCAATTTTTATTTTTAATTAATTTGTCATTTTCATTAATTTTAATTTAAATTTAAATATTCACCTTGCACATCGGAAATGTTGGCGGGATAGTCTCCCGGGTAGTCTCTACCAAGTAAATGTTTTGGCACGTGACTTTCTGGTTCTACAACAGGCAAAGGCTCCGCCTCTGGGAGGGGCTCAATTTGTTGTTGTTGTTCTTCTTCCTCCTCAGTCTCAACGGGTTGGGAGTGTGGCTCTTTTGAAGTTTTTTTCTTCAGTTTTGACCCTTTTTCTGTTGTCTTACTTGAAGTTGACCTCTCTGACCTTTTATCTTTACTGAGTGACCTTTTTTTAGATTTTCCCTTCTTTCTTGGTTCAGTTTTTGAAGTTGCTGGAGATTTTGTCGTTTCTTCTTCTTTTTCTGTTTTTTCTTTACTTTTTTTTAATTTTTTTCCTTTTTTACTTGCCTTGCCTGTAAAATTTTAGAAAATTAAATGTGAAATTTCAAATTTTGAAAAAATTCAAATTGTTCAATAAATTACCGTCAGATTTCTCTAGTTTGTCTTCTTTTCCTTTTTTCTTGCTTTTTTTCTGTTCTTGTGATTTTTTCTTGGGTTTAGGCGTCTCCTCCTCCTCCTCTTCTTCTTCTGAAGCCGCCAAATTTGCAATTTCTTGTAAACTCGCGGCCTCCTCCATCTCCATTTTAATTCTAAGCTCCTCCTCTTCCAATCGTTTTCTCTCTTTTTGAGCTAAAAATTCGTCTTTGGGACTCAAAAAGAATTTCCCACGTTGGCTATGAGCCCTCCCAAGAATGTAGGCGAACCATCTTAAATCTTCTGGGCGCGCCAATTTCAAATTTTTATTACAAACATAGCGTGGTCTAAAAGCAGGTTCGCGGTACAAACTTTTCCAAATTCCATGAGGGTTCTCGTTATCCTTGATTGGTTCCATTATAGTCAAAAATTGGTGGGCCTCCTTCTGGGGAACAGGGTCTCTCAGTACCATGGCGTCCGGATTAATTTTGGCGCGTCGTTCAATTCTATCCACACTCGACTGTTTCAAAAATTCATAGCCACTGAGATCGCGCTTCACCACGAAAATGCGCGTGCGTGGTTGAGTATGACAGCAAATGTTGAGTTCAGATTTTTTGAGCATGTGCATCCTCTTAGAATGACTAGCAATATCCTCACTAGAGGTCGTGGTGAGGAGTCCCGAATATTTGGTGGAAAATTTGAAATTAGACAAGCTTTCACTTAAACTCTCAAGGGTGTCACAAGCACCCTCAGTTTGATTTTTGTCAATTATGGAATTTCCGTAAATATCCAAAGCAAATCGATTGTCAAAAGAGTCGATGGCCTTGACGAGTGTGAAGGGGTCAGTGAACTTTAGAAATTCATCGACCTCCAATTTTTTTGTCTCACGGGTCAACCCTTCCAAATCGGGTTCTTGATTGGTGGGTGTGGGTCGGAAATTTAAAATTGGGTCGGGGTCAACATCTAAAGTCACAGTTTTGATACTTCGACGACTTTGAAGTACCTTCATTGACCCTGATCGAACTATACTTGACCTTATTGATGGGCGTAAATTTTGACTCATCAAATTTTTTGTTTGTGGGCCAGCTATGCTCACTCTACAGAATTTTTTGGAAGTCAATGACCTTTTCGATTTTAATGTTGTCACTGAAATTGGATTTAATTCACTTTCACCAGGGACGTGAGTGGAGGCGGTGGGGTGTGGGGCGGGATTTGAATTGTAGAGTTTGACGACGCTCAAATTGGGAATGGTGGGATCGCCACTTTTGAGGGCGGGGCATGAGAGAGTGGCGGTCATGTGATTGACGTCTAATTTGTAGTCATCATTGGTCACAAAACGAATACTTCCATCGGCAAAGACACGAGCCCATTCTCCCTATTTTAAAATTTAAAATTAGCGGGAATATTTTTAAAAATGGCGCTTTTACTTGTGGGAGACGGAAGTGAATGTTGCCAGATAAAGTGTTGAAAATGACAGAAGAGTAGTTGGGATGCTCAATCATGTATTTTAATCCAATAAACTCCCAGTCTGCAAATTCAGGTTCCTACATTCAAAAAAAATTTAGCGCCATTTTCAAATTGGTATTTAATTTAAAAAAATTTACTAAGTCATGTTGGACAACAATGCGAGTAGTGAAGCGAGTGCCATCTGGATAATGGATGATACAACAACCGTCTTTTCTATGAATGTAAATTGTCCCGTCTTGACGTCTTCTAAAAATCTACAATGTTGCAAAAAAATTAAATTAATATTGCAAAAAACGGCAACTGAAAATTAGCCATATTTTTTGCACACTTCTCCATTGGCAAGGGTCCCACTAGTAAAGACAAAAAGGGGGGGATGCCTCACTCGATTGCCATTTGAAATATGCCAAAATTCCCCATCGGGCATGATGACGTCACCCTTGTGAACTTTAGTGGCGTACGCCCCTTCAAATTTGTCCCTCAAATTCTCTGACTTGTTCCCATTTTCTACACTGTTTTTTTTACAAATTAATTAATTACAATTAATTTAATTATAAATTATTCTGTTTACTGAGCAGCAATCTCCCGAATATTTGTAGTGACCCCCCGAGCATTCAAAATTTGTAGAGTTCCGTCCTTCATGAAACGAATCACAGAGCCGTTCATTGTGAAATATCTACAATTTTCCACATAAGGGAAGGCGGAGCCTAAAATTTGAAATTTGAATTTCCCGCCCAGCGTTATTTAAGATTCTTGAAATTGAAATTGTTTGATTTCTAACCTTTAGCCACATAAGTCTGCTTCACCTCCCTCATAAGAGGAACCCCTTCAACGTCATTGACCTCAATGAAAAGACCAGAGGGCAAGGTAATCTTAAAAGTATGTGTCAATGGGGTCAACAAAATTTTGGCGTCACCCCATCCAAAACTGACAAAAGTTTCACTTGGCCTGTGTCTCTTAACTGAGTCCTCAAAATCCGTTTCGTCACTGCTCGGGTATTTCCATTCACCCACAGGAATTTCAGGGGGTTCAATGACCTCTGCCATTTTCGGGGTCACTGTTTCCTCCTCCTCCTCTGTTTCTTCCTCTTCCTCATGACGTTCTTGTAAGGGCGGTTTTTTTGAAAGTTTTTTTTTGCCCTTTTTCCCTTTCTTTTCTTTGCTACTACTCGTTTGGTCCGACCCGCCCTTACTTTTCTTGCTCTTCTTCTTCTTCCCTTTGACCTCCGGGTCAGGTAATTTTGGCTCCTCCTCCTTTACTGTCTCAGGCTCTCGTTCTGGCTCAGGTTTGACAATTTCAACATTAGCTCGTGAAGGCGCTGGAACTCCTGGTACGACGGGCCCATCTTCTTCATCAAATTCCCCGTCACGCAGCGCTCTCATTTTACTGTGGAGCATGTGCAAAGTATTTTCATCAAAAAATTTGATTCTTTCCCCGCCAAACAAGGAGGCCCCACCCTCCCCTTCACTAGGGGCATATTTGGTGTAGTTTGAATCTCCCTCGAATAAGTGAGCCCTTTTGTCCTGAAAAGTGACGAGGGTGCCATTGGCCAAGATGGTGTGGAAAAAAGGGCACAAAACGAAGGGGTCATGGGTCAATTGGGATGAATGGGGGAAATAATAAGGGTAGAAAATTGTTTCATGTCCATTTTTAGAAATTTTAAGTTGCATCATCCGAAAATTAGGTTCTACAGTGGAGACATTGTAGGAGATGATGGTGCCATCTAACGGGAATAAATGGTAGTCGTCTGACGTCACAATGTACAATCTTTTACCCAAATCATAAACATTAAATTTTTTATTTTCTTCCTGTCCCAAAAATGAATCACCAGAGGCTCTCCCCAGCCCAGCTGTTTTTTCTAGGTGAGTTAAACTCCCGCCCTCTGGTGTTAAAATTGGGAGGGGTGTCTCGATTTCGTCTTCTAATTTCCCGGATTTTTCTACTTCCGACTCTGTACCAGAAGATTCGGATTTGGCCCCTTTTTTCTTGCCTTTTTTACCCTTCTTTTTTGATTTCCCGCCTTTTTCTTTCTTTTTGGATTTTTTAGACCCGCCTTTTTTCTTGGACTCTTCTCCTTCTGTTGAAGATTTTGATTTGCCCTTTTTTTTCTTTATTTTGCCGCCATCTTCTTCTCCTTCAGTAGAACTGTCCGTTTTGGCGCCTTTTTTCTTTTTCTTTTTACCGTCAGAGTCTGAACTTTTTTCTTTCTTTTTCTTGCCTTTCTTCCCCTTTTTTTTCCCGCCTTCGGTGTCAGAAGTATCTGGTTCAGTTTTAGTTTCCTCGGGGTCATCATCGGGGCGGGGTTGGCCATCACCGAGGTCAATAATTTTTCTTTTTCTCAATTTTTTACGTGGGGTTACAATTGACTTTGTCTCTTTTGAACTTTCTTGACCTTCTTCAATTTTGACGTTGTTGTGGTCAAGTGGAAGGAGTTGGCGGTCTTTTGCAAGTTTTTCAAGTTTGTATTTTATACTTGGAATTAAAATCCATTGATTCTACACAATTTTAATTTATAATTAAAGTTAATTATTGTAATTAAATTAAACATTTTCAAATTTTACCTCCGGAATCAACCGCATGAGCGTCTCGACACTGACACTTGACAATGGGCCCCGCCTCTTTTCTGTGTCCATTACAAATTCCATAACGTCATCTTCAGTGATGACATACTCTAAAAATTAAATTCAAATTAATGTTAATGGTAATGGCGGGAATTTTTGAAATGAGAAAACAAGGATTACCCAAAAAATGTTGGAGACCCGGTAAAGTATGAAGTTTGGTGACGAAAGAGGACTCTGCTTGCAAGGAGGAGGGGATTGGGTTGTTAAAAATGAATAAAATAGTGTCATAAAATGGGCAGTACATTCGCTCCATACACAAATACGAATTTGCCGCCTCACTCAAACTTTGAATGAGCTGCACGGGGACCATTTCTTCGGCCCAATTCCAGTTCTTGATTTGACCCACTAAAAACCCCTCCCCCGCTGCCCGGGACAAACCCGATGAGAACAAGTACGTCTGCACCCACTTGGATAAATCTAAGGCCCCACTTTCACTTATAGCTAACAAAGCAGGGCAATCAATTATGGATTGCAGTAAAGCTAAATCCTGCCCGGCGTCACATTTTTCTTTTGAATTTTCCTTGTCTTTTTGTGGTGATCTTCCAGGTCCGAAATAAAGTCTTTGGATACTTTCCTCTGTGTTGGGGGGAGTTTGAGTGACCTCTTGACCTGCCCGTTCACTTGCTGTGGTCACTATTTCTTTTGTTATCACTAGAGCTCCTTGAATTTTGTCAACATTTTCGTCATTTGAGGTCACTTCATGATTTTGTTGGGAGGGTAGGACGACGTTAAATTTGTGTTTTGAATTGGGCGCCAAAATAAATTTTGCTTTTTCTAATTCCCGCCCTAAAGCCAAGTAATTGTGGGGGAGGTCAAGTTGTGTGTCTTCAATTTCAATTGGGAGTGACTTTTCCTCTTCTTGTAGTTTTGCTATTGAGGCCAATCTTTTGACTTCTTTATCTTGGTCAAGGTCAACTTTCTCTGATTCTGTTGTCAAATTTTGGGTCGCTTCATTAGCGTTGGCTGCTTCGAGCGCCTCTTTTTGAATCTCAAGCTCGATTCCGGCAGCCATTAGAAGATGAATTATAAAAAACATGTCTGAAAATTATAATTTTAATTAACTTAAATTTTAAATTTGACGGTACTTTTACTTTACCTTTCAAGTCAAATTCATTTGGCGGTAAAAAATGCATGAAATGCATTAAATTTCCATGTAACTTCATGTAAAGTCCAGTACTAAATTCAGGAATGGTTTCCCACAAAAAATTCCTCATGTGATTGTAATTCCCTGTGACTTGATTGGAGGCAATTGTGGCGGCAAAATTTTCTACAATTTAAATTAAAATGTTTTAATTTTCTAATTTTTAAATTATAATTTCAAATTACCTTCTAAATGGCAAGTTCGTATGCTGGCATAATCATGACTTTTGATGTACAAAGGACCCTTAAAATGAGCCTCTTGTAAATTTTTAGGGGGAGATTTTTCACACAAATTCAAATTTTTTGGCGGTACTTGACTTTTCAAAAATGGCCGAGGACCTTTTACTTTTTTTGGAACAATTTCTTCTTCTTGATCTTCTCCAAACATTTCATAATTTTGAGCTTGTTGTAAATACTTTTCAAGTTGTTTTTGATTTTCATCTTGACCTTTGACCTCTTCTTTAGACTCTTTGGCTGAAATATTTTTTGTGAGGTCAGGGAGTGTGTCATGTGATTTTTTAGATTTTTTGGGTTTTAATATTTCTTTTATTTCTACGTCCCCTTTTCCTAATTCTTCTGACGCTGAATTTAAATTTGGCGGCTTAATTTTTTCATCTTGTGCGTCTTTTTCTTGGGTCAATTGTGTGACCTAAATGAATTTGAAAAAATTGCAAAAAAGTTTGCAAAAAATTGTGCAAAATATTTTTTTTACTTGTTCTAAAATTCCTTCCATGATGACAGGAATTGTGACACACTCGGATGGAATTTTATCCATAAAATCTTTGTAAATTGCATTTGATCTCTCAGTACCCTCACTGACCTGTTTAAAATTAAGTTGAATTTAAAGTTAATTAAATTAATTAATTAATTAATTAATTTTGTACTTTATCAGTCTTGGTAGCTGCTTTATAAATTTCGTGCCAATTTTTAAGTAAATTAATTTCATAAATTCGTTTGGCCACTTGATCCAATAATTCTACTGAATAAATTCCCAATTCTTCTGGTGTCATATTTAGGGGTGCCTATTTAATAAGTGTCAATTAATTTTAATTGTCATTAACTACAATTGTTTAAAATTAACTTACAAAAGGCAATTCACAATTTAACAAACCCAAATCATGAATATACGAATCTGGCGCCGCCTCATTTAATTTATTCGCCAGGTCAATCCAAAATTTAGCCACTTGGTCATTCCTTCAATAAAATTATTGAATTAAATTAAATTAAATTATAATTAAATTAGTTGAACTTACTTGTCAACAGAAGGAGTATTATATTTATCTTGAATTTCTTTTAAATAATTTGGTAAAATATTTTGTGGTTTAAAACTCCCGCCAAAATTCTCTTCAATGTCAATTACGCTAAAATTTCTTTTTTCTACTTTGTTCTTTGTCAGTAGAATTATCCCGTCGATTTTAATTCCTTTGAAATTTAATCACAATTAATAATTAATTATTATGACTAAATTAATTTCCTTGAATTTATTTCATTTTTACCAATTTTTTCTAAAGAATCAAGGATATCTGGACTATAGAATCCTTGGAGGAGGACATAAACTTGTGGGCCATCTTTTGGAGAGTCGTCTATAAAATATTTAAATTTTTGTCATTTTGAAATTTAATATAAAATTTTTAAACTTACCTAAAATGGTCATAAGGGGCATTTTAGGTTGACCTCGTTTTCGTAATAAAGTATGTCTTGGAATATTGTCTAAGGGTAGAGAGGTCGTTCGAATGACCTTGCCCTTCTTTTTCTTTCCTTTTTTACCCTTTGACCCTTTCTTTGATTTTGACCCTGACCCCGATTTGCTTTTCCCTTTCTTTTTCTTTTTCCCGCCCTCCGTGTCTGTCGCCGTCTCCTCGTCTGTTGATTTAGGGGCCTTGTCCTTGGAGCCCTTTTTCTTTGATTTTTTCGACTTCGACTTGGTGACCTCCGTGTCAGTGATCTCTGTCTCGGTTTCTGTTTGGGTGGTGTCACCACCAGAGCCTTTTTTGGATTTTTTGCTCTTACGTCCCCGTTCTTTGCTCCCTTTTTTGCCTTTTTTCCCTTTCTTGTCTTTCGTTTTAACGCCCTCTGCTGGCGCAGCACCCGGAGGGGGTGCTCCTAAGGGCGGGACGTAACGCATTAAATCTTTTGACCTGGCTCCAGTGATTTCTGTCAACTGTCATTTTTCGGAATTAAATTAAATTGTAAGTAAAATTTAATTGTAAATTTTTTTACTTGTTCAGTTTCAGGGTGGGTCATGAAGGTGGGTTTAATTTGAAGGAGGGTCTCCTTGATCACGTGAGCCCATGAGTCCATCTCATTTTCAAATTTGAGTTCTCCACGAGATTCAATTTCAGCGGCTTTCTACAATAAATTAATTTAATTGGGCAATTCAAAAGGTCAAATTTGGGGTCAAACCTTTGAAACAGTGGTGGCATTGATAGAAGTGAATTTGGGGCGGATGCCACTGGCCGCAGTTTCATCGAGATAACCCGCAAATTCTGAAATTGTGGCTGAATCCTCCACCACAAGGACGATGCTCGGTTTAAAATTATCCTAATTAAAATATTTTAGTTTTCATATTTTTTTATTTTTAATTTTTAATTATAATTTACATCATAAAGTTGTGGTTCTGGAGTCTCATCTAATTTGGCAGCCATATTTTATTTACAATTTTTTTTTGTCACCAAGAAGAAATTTTTTAAATGAGGAATTTGTAGGGTTGAAAAATTAATTGTAACTTGATTGTAATATTTCTTCCATTTTTTTATGTGGGAAAAGTTAAATAAAGGAATAATTAACAGAACAATTAAAAGATTAATTTAGCAAAAAATTGAACAAATTGTTCAAGTTCAATTTGATTGCAATTAGGCGTAGAGTATAAAAGACACATGCGCTTGTTGTGTCAATTAAATTTCTCCCGGAGTGTCGGCGGGTATTTCGTCGTAATTTCTATGACGAAAAAAATTATCAAGCAATTTAATTAAAATTATTAATTTGATATTGAATAATTGACATGAAGAATCATGTACATTAAAATTATTTTAATTTGTATTTTACATATTCTGTCTGAAATGCGTACAATATTATCATGCAGCAACATGATTACAGTTAACTGTAACATTAAGCCATATAATTTATTATAGCGTGAATTATTTCAACTTTTAACTTGAAAGTTTTCAATTAATGACACATCTACAGAAAGAACACTTGATTATTATTGTGAAAGTAGTTGTGAGTCATAAAATTGTTATTTTTTCATTAAAAAATTGCATTGGGTCATTTAATTGATTAATGGCATCCGTCAAAAAAATTATTCAGGTCGTCTCTCCCCCCCCCCCCTTGCTTTTTCTCTCTCTCTCTCTACATGGGAAAAATGCGCGTGTAAATTAAATGAGTACTTATTTATATATTTCTACATTGAAATTAAATTAATGAGCTAAGAATTTCCATCTTGGTTTCAAATAATCAGCCCCACAGGCCACACTGGCCCACACTTTAATAGAGGCTAAATACAAGGACTCAAAAATGATTTCAAAGAAAGGCACAATTTATTTTATTTTAATTTGGAAGTACAGCAATGACATGAATCAATGAGTTTTCAGTAAAATTCCTACAAATTGAATTTAAATTTGGCGGCGGTGATTTTGGGGTTTAAAGTAATAAATGAATTGAATAAAATATCTGCTAAAATGATAGATCACGTGATTTTGTTCATTTAACTCTCAAGGACAGGAGGTGGAGCAGAAGGCCTCGCAGTGTTCGTGGGCTGACATTCCATGATCACCAGAAAAAAAGGTCAGGCACGCACCCCAGCACATAGCACAACTCCAAAAACCGGCTTCAGCCACGTGTCCAATCCCTAAAATCACCATCAACATGGCCACCATCAAAAACGATACTGGTCTTGACATTTTGCCCTGGAAATTTTTTTCAAATAATTTAAATTAGTAATAATTACTAGCCAAATTCAAATTATTAATTATTAATGCCTGTTTTTGATTTTCCCACCATTCGAATTAAATTGAACAATGGGGTTGAAAATGAAAAAAATTATGGTCAAAGGACTTACAAATGTAAGAGTTGGTTGTTGTACCAAAAAAAGAAGGGGAATGAACTATTTTGAGAATAATGGACTGGACACTTTGAAACTAAATCTGAAGTACTGGAGTTTTAGTTGAATTGATTTGGTATTTATAGCTAAATTTTAATCAGACTCATTCAATTACCTCATCATGAGTAGTTGCAAAGTCAAAATTAGGCAAAATGAGGGAAATGAGTCAGGGAAAGATTTTGAAAAAATTATTTTTAAAATTTGATAACTATTTTTTTACCACAAATTGTGAGTCATTTTTATTTTTTCTGTGGTTCCTTATTGTGTCCCCACAATGATCTCTGATCTTTCATTTCATCGTTTTGGCCATAAATTCATTATGGGCGATAAAGAAATGGCAAATCATGACAGTTAATTTTGAACTCTTTTTTTATTTTTGTCCATTAGAACGTCTTTGAGTCAATGATATGAGTCAATTTGACTCCATTTTCCTCTTTATTTGTTTACTTTCAATTTTTAATCCAAATGTCATGAATGAATAATTTATTTTTTAATTAATAATTCAATCCATTCCAATGGAACATTTAATTATACTCGAAAAATCCCAAGGAGAAAAAAAGAGGGGGGGGGGGGTGCATGGCCCATAGCCTGCTTGAGGAGGTTGGGACCAAATTAAGGTAATGTCAAAATAAAAATAAATTATTAGTCTTGAGCAAATTGCTTCAAAATTAAGTACAAATAAATGTAATTTAGTAATTGAATTGGTTCATGATCATTTTAATTTTGTTGTTAATTAAAATGACAATTAAAATAAAAACATAAAAAAAACTAAATTATCGTTCACTTGGAATGGGTCCATAAGGGTCATGCGGGTCAATTAAATTTAATGGAAGTGGGGGATAATGTGGTTCATCTCTGTGGAATAAATTAACGTTTTGACATGGAGCTGTCCTTGAAATTGGAGTCACTTGAGTCACTCTCAAGGATTTCTTTTGTATGTTGATGAAGACAGAAATCCTTGACTCGTGTTTGTAATGTTGCATCACATTTTCCGGTACATTAAAACAAACGCCCTCATTTTTAATCCAATTTGACCCTACCCGAATTGACTGAACTGGCCCCTCCCAATTGTACATCATCCCCTAATAAAAAATAATTTAGGTCAAAGGTCCTTGCACTGACAACTGCCATGAGATTTCGATTCTCACCTTGTCCACATTTTGAAACCGCAAGTTTGTAACAAAGACACAATTATTGACCTCTTTCTTGACCTCCTGGACCCAAACCCATATATAGAAGGTTGGTCGGGTGACCTCCATCATGACGTAGAAGAGTGTGTCAAAATATTTTATGTAGTAGGGTAACCATTTTCGACCTAGGTCAAAGGTCAAATTATTTTAAAAATAAATCATCCAAAATTAATTCTTCATTTCATTAAAAATTTGGGAGAAAAATAAAATAAATTGGTCAAATCGACCTCAGGAGGTCAACGGTCAAAGAGGTCACTTACTAGACACAATGGGGTCAACCTGATCATAAGAGATAAAATTAGGAAGAGTTTCACTCCCCGAAATTTTATGATGTTCAATTAAATGATCGAATAGGGAACGATAAGGCAGAGATTTGGCACAAGATGGCACAATACATCGCACATTTCTGCCAATTAATTTTTGCACAATTAATTATTATGTTGTCACTTGACCTTTTTTGGCCATACCGAAAAGTACAACAAGTCTCATGTGGGCTCATGTTCTCCCCTTTCCATCGAATAAAGTCACAGCCTTGAGATTTGAATGTGCAATGTTGAGCATATTGAATCACAAAATTTTCTGCAAAAAAATTCCGAGCCCCACAAAATTTTTCGCGACAAGTAGGACAATTTGACATGAGCGTCCGGCAGGTGGGGCAAATGATGTGACCATTTTTACAAGTTTCAATTGGAGGCGTGCACGTGTTGTAACACACGGGACATTCCAATTCTTTAAACATTTTCCCCAAATTTTTGACTGACATTTTACTACTCAATGTCTCTGTGGGGGGTAAGGGCGACATTTTTTCATTTATTTTGTCTTTGGCGGTATTTTCAATGACTAAAATATTAAATTGAGCAATTATTTTTTAATTATTTAATTAATCATTTTGAATAATTTGGCTCACCTTCTTGTCACCTTACTCTTCCCTGATCCTTTACAGATGGACCAAGGCATTATTTTATTTTATTTGAAGCAAAATAAAATTACAATTTTAATTACAATTAAATATAATTAAAAACTACAATTAATTTTTTAAAATCACAGCCACTATTTTCAAGAGAGTGGGTGGTCTTTTCCCAACCATGTCCATCTCAACTGGATTTGAAGTGTTTTTTAATTGGCAAATTACCCCCAACAACTGAATTAATTAATTTTTTAATTGACCGTCATCTTTAAATTAATTGATTTGAGTTTCAATTTTGAAGAGCATAATAAAGACAGTTTGAGTAAATAAAAACAAGAATTTTCTTTTTCTTCATTTTTCTACATGTGACTCAATAAACATATAAATTAACTTTATTATAATTTATAAATTATAAATTTAATGAACATTTATATAAAAGTTTTAGATAATGTTAAATAAAACTCCATTTTGAATAGTCTCGTGATTTGACTCCAATCCAATAAAGAGTCAATTTAATTTTCATGAGAATCATCCCAGTAATTATCAACATCATTAGCAAGCGTACAAACATCTATCAATATAATTGCAAATTGCAATTAATATTAAAATTATTTAACTTTATCACAATTAAAAAAATCAAAACTATTAGAAAAGACCATTTTTACTGTTTTATTGAAAATTGTTTTCATTTTTCCAATGGCAAGAATGGAGGGAAGCGCTAAAAGGTGCGAATCTATTATAAATTATAATTTATAATAATAAAACTAACTAATTATTTTAAATTATTATTAATTAAATTATTTGCATAAAAATACCCTTGTCCGCTTTATCTCTAAATGAAGGCCCACAATAATTGCAAATAAAGTTGGCCACCAAATTCATGAGAAACGTCTGCAAAAAAAAATAAACAATTTTTGTAAAAACTATTTGCAAACTTGATTAATATTGCCAAAAACAGGACCTCGAAAAAATGGCGGGCATTTTCATATTTTGAATTATCCACCCTTGAACAAAGTTTCTCTGTGACCATTTTGGTGGTGGTGGTCCGTTATTCTTCAAAATTGTGACAAAAATGGCTAAAAAAGTAAAAATTGTTCAAAATCTAAATACTCCCGCTAAAATTAACAATGAAATTACCATGAGGGAATGGTAGAAACAAAATGGGAGACAATATGGCGCATCACAGCAAAAATATGTTCGGGTCGTTTTAAAAAAGACCAATTAAATTCCCTCCGATTTTTCCATCTCTTCCCAATCCCCTTCCAAATAGCCTGAGCTATAACATGCGCACAATTATTTAAACCTACATTGTACTCTAGTTCCACACTCAACCACCAGTCTCAATCTCTTTTTCATCTAAAAGTTCTTCGGGAATCCGTAATAGACCATCTGGCTCTCTCTCTTCTGTTTTGATGTCCAGATAAATTGATTCATTTTTGATGACGGGAATTTTACAATAAATTTTTTGAATTGCTGTCAGCCTTTTAAAATCCTCAGAGGAAGGGCCATGACTAATGTAAATGCCGTTGGACAATTCAAGGGAAATGTGACCAAAGTTTTCAATGTCAATGTAACTCCACAAATAAAGCGTGTGGTGCGGACGAAGATGGCGGGCCATTTTGAATATTTTTTGCAATATTTTAGTATTCTCTCTCCAAAGTTTCTCGTGGTACTCCATAAAATGATTTCAGCTTGTTCCATATTTATGTTTATCAACGTCAACAAAATTGGGAAAATCCAACTGAAAATCTTTTTTTTAAATCATCAAGAAAATCAATTTGCGAATTGTTCGCCAATTGTTTCCTGGTTCCAAAAAAACCCGACAAAATGAAGATTATCTGAAGTAGATGGAAGAACAATAAATGTTTTTTTCCTTATTGGAAACCAACTGCACTTTGAATTTTGTGGTTCCTTTTTTATTAGCCATCTGTGGTCTTGCCTACTCCATTCTAGGCATGGAACTGCACAAACTGGAAATGACGGGGAGAGGAGGAGGGGGCGAGATAAATTGGCAAATGATACAAAATTCAATCAATTTTTTTGGTACTGGATTTTACTGGAATTTGCAAAAAATGCTAAAAATTCATAAAACTAAAGTGAGCAAAATGAAAAATGGATCAAGAAATCTAGACAGTGAGCAAAATGATAATTTGGCAAAATTTTTGCACGCAATTTTCAGGTTAAAAAATAGCTATCAACTTACAGAATATTTTATTCACTCAAACTACCAAAAGAGACTAAATACAGAGAATTTAATTATTAAAATTTAAAAATTAATATTAGACTACAAAACTTGTTTTAGTCGTAGTCAACGTGCTAAATTCTTGTTCCATGAAATTTGCCATCATCTCCATTTCCATCTCATTTAAAATGGCTTCATCTACCGCCAAATTTATAGTCAAAATTCCATTACAACTTGCCACTGAAATTTCAATTCCTTTAGAAAAAAACCCGCCAAAAGTTTTATTAGGAGTGTCACATGCTAAACCCAACTAAATACATTGAGTGGTTGATTTTTTGAACGTACCACAATTTCCCCGCCAAAGTCCCGGAATAAATTCTAGGCTTTCTGTCTTGACTTCAAACAAACTAATTGGCTCTTGTGGCCCAGGAAAATTTGAAAAGATGAGAGTCGTTAAATTATTTTTAATTAATAATTTAACTAGACATACAGGCAGTAGTCCAATTAAAGAGGCTAGTGACCAGTACAACAAGGGGATGGTTGACCTTTTGAGTTGTCTTGCGAGGGTGTCACATGACACAATTCGTTTTTTCAGGACTTCCTCCCCAATTGGTAATTTGAGTATGTAAGAACACCTAAAAAATATTAATTCAAAAAATTCGAATTTTTCCGCCACAGTTTTTTAAAAAACATTTACATGTGATTCTGAAGACGCCCCTCCCGCCTCCCGGGCCAAGGGAAGACAGTGAACATGTGAAAAAATTCTGGAATTTTCATTTTCTTTTGTAACATAAAATGGCGGAAAAACCCCCTAAGGACTGTGTACAAAATGGCGGAAAAAGTGACCCCAAATTTAACCCCCAAATTCTTGACCATTTTCACTGGAATTTGAATTTGGCGCACTCTTATTTTCTTCTTGAGTCCGCTCTCATTTAAACGAAAAGGATTGACATCTCTCGTTAAAATATTTTGACGTACCACGTGATATGGCGCCATCAAAATCATGAAAAAATAATTTCAAAAATTCAAACCTCCCGCCGCATGTGACCAATTTGGTGTGGGCATTTTAATTTTAGTGTTATCCCACTGGTCCACAATTCGGGCAAAAAATTGTATAAATGAAAGACCAGCTCCTAAGTCATGATGAACATGGAAAATGATCGCGGTTTTTTCAAATTTTTCACCATAATTATTCACCACAATAAACTCCCAAGGACTCCGCCCCCTCGGGAATGGTTGACCAACCAGAGAGAGACAAAATTGATGAATTTTTTCAACCGTCGTGGGTTCTCCATTTGGATTGTAAATTTTGAAATGATTTTGTAAATTAAATTCTAAATCTTCCCGCCAAAATAAATAACCACAAAATGGTTCATAAAATGTTCTTAATTCAGGATAGAGGGCACCGTCACCTTGCACTGTTTTGGAAAGGGCCTCAAGGCATGAATTTATGTCTGGTGGGCCACTTAAGGTCAAAATGACGACGACAGATTGTTCAGGATTTTTGTAAAGGTCATCAATGGCTGCTATACAATTATGTGGGGTTATTATTTTGAGAGTATTTTTGTCCCAAAATTTTGAACAAAATTTTGAACTAATTAAACTTCTCCAACAAATTAAAATTAAAAAGAGGAGGGGCAGTAGAAAAAACAGAGGGAGTAAAATAATTTAGAGAATAATTATAATTAATTCGACTATTACAACTTTTGCTAATTTTAATAAATCCATTTCAAAATATTAAAAACGAGACTAAATTATGCCACTGAAGTTTATTTATATTTTTACGCGGGAAAACTGACTTTGACTCTATCTAGTCTTGACAAAAAATAAATAGTAAAATTATTTACAAGAATTTTGGCTTTTTGACAGTTAGTAAAAAAATGCTCAAAAAATAATTGAATTTTTTCAATAATTTAACTGGGAGAGGAGGTGGGAGGGGGAGTTAAATAAATAACTGTGGTCAAATTTTAATGGGTCAAAAATAAATGACTCGTGACTCACCTTGTGAGTGTCCCCCATGAAAATTAGAAAAATTTGCAATGTGGTTACATAATAATTGGAAATTGGGAGAAAGGTCAAATCACGTGGTTAGTTTAATGATTTTGAAGTGATTAATTTTAAAAATGGTTCAACTTGATTTGGTTTTGTGTTTTGTAACAATGTTGGGTTATATTTGTGTCAATTTCTTGTACGGACAAAAATCATTTCAAGATTTTTTCAAGCGTCGTTTTTTAAAACATGGAGACTTGGTTTTATTTTTTGGTCAGTTTTTTGCCCCTTTATTTTTTCCTGTACCATGACCAATGACAAAAGAAAAAATCTTCCACATTTATAAAGATTTTGACACGGAATTCAAAATGTTTTTTTTTTGAACCTCATCATTTCATAAATAGCAAGATAATCATCACCGTCATTTTAAAACTGAGAACGGAGACGGAAGAAAAGTACAAAATTCGGCAATTAATTACCTGTGACAGGTGACCTGTCCATTGTTCCCATCGTTGATGAGTTTCAAGGATTGTTAAATTCAAAAAAAAATGATTGAAAATTCGTAGAAAATTAAATCAAACAATTAAAATTGTCACCTCAAAATAAATCCACCGTGCGTACACTCTTGACATGATCCTTCATTAATCATTATTTAAAAACCTTGGTGAACATTGTTACCTTATAGACTTGCCATAAATCTCTCATCAAGGAAAAAATTAATGGCTGACAGCCTTTTAAGTTTCCTTGTAAAAAGTCTGCCTTCATTTTATTTTCCTCGTAAAACCAAACCCACCAAAATTCCCAAAAAATTCTGTATAAAAGCATTTGCTTGTTAACCTTTTCAAATAATCTTCATGTTAGAAAAACTATTAAAATGGATGGGTCATTAACCTTAATTATCTTGATAATTACCACCACATTCTTCACCACGTTGGTTTCTGGTGGATCAGCTGATGAGTTTTGATGAGTCTTGTTGGTGTTGGAATTGGTGACGTCACTGGCTCAGCTGTAGAAACTAAAATGGTACGTCTCCTTTTATTTTTATTAATTAAAAATTTTACCAAATTAGGCAAAGTTTGATTAATTTTTAAACTATTTAATTACACAGTTTGGCTACGGTGACGACACTAAAATTGACCAAGGAATCCACACAAGACTTTTTGCCCGTGCCTTCATTTTTGGTGACTCCGCCCAAGTCAACAATAGAATCGTTTACGTCTCCATCGATGCTGGCATGACCGAATGGAATATCAAGCGACAGGTGACGTCATCACGCCATCTTGTGGCTTTTTCTAAGTAATCTTATAATTTTGTTGGTTTTTAGGTAGTGAAAAAATTGGGTGGAAAATATGGTAAAATGTACACAACCCAAAATGTTCTCATCAGTGCCACCCACACTCACGGTGGCCCAGGGGGTTACATGGAATACTTTTTTTTAGTCAACCAACTGGCGGATCCAATTCTCAAAGTGTTGATGCCACCGTCGAGGGCATCCTCCAAGCCATAGAGCAGGCGCACAAATCTCTACAACCCGGGAAACTTTATGCCGCCAAAGGAAAACTTTATGGTGCCAACATTAACCGGAGTAACACTTCGTACCTTGCTAATCCACCAGAGGAACGAAACAAGTAATTATTTTGGGGATTATGTTAATGTTGTCAATAAAAAAGGCGCCAAAATTAAATTATTTTTATAAAGGTACGAAGATGGAGACACAGACAAAGAAATGACTTTAATTCGGATCGAATCCTCAAAAGGAGAAGAACTTGGCCTTCTAAATTGGTTCCCTGTCCACCTTACGACTATGAATAAAACCAATAAACTTGTCACTGGTGACAACAAAGGTTATGCTTCATTGGTCACCGAATACAAAAAAAAATCCCGGGTATTCACCTGGTAAAGGCAAATTTGTGGCTGGCTTTGCTCAAACAAATGCTGGTGACGTCTCACCCAATACTGATGGCCCTGAATGTCGGAGTGATCCACATCAAGGAAATTATTGTGATGGTGGCAAGAATTCCTGTGGGGGTAATGTCACTTTGTGTTATGCTTTGGGTTCGGGGAAGGATGGGGACATGGAAAAGAGTACAGAAATAATTGGAGGGTTACAATCCGAAAAAGCCATGCAACTTTTTGATGAAGCGGGAGCACACAAATTTGGAGTCCATGGAAGTATTCAGTCCACTCATCAGTTTTATGACATGTCCAAATTTCGGGTACACTTTTTAATTAAAAAAATTTCAAATAATAAAAAAAATTAATTAAATTCTTAATTTTCATTTTAGGTTGAATTGCAAAATAAAAATGGAACAAAGGAAAATGTGACAACTTGTCCAGGAGCCCTTGGCTATAGTTTTGCTGCTGGGACAACAGATGGACCTGTCGTCCAATCATATTATCAAGGAGACACAGAGGGAACTGCCCCAGGTTTTCCTTTTTTTGCACCAGAAACCGCCAAATGTCAAAAGTAATTTTACGTAAAAATCCCCAAAAATTTTTTTTCAAAATTTTAAAAATAATTTTTATACAGACCCAAGCCAATAATATATTATGCTGGAGACATTTTTCTCCCATGGGCCCATGTACCATCCGTTATTGAGTCTCAACTCTTACGCATTGGCAATCTGTACATTATTGGATTTCCCGCTGAAATTACAACAATGGCAGGTCGGCGACTTCTTCAAGCTGTTGTACAAACAATTGAAAATGGGGCCTCAAGAGGCTCGGGATGCCGTTGTGGTGATTGCAGGTAAAAAATTAATATAAAATTTTTTAATTAAATGATTCAAATTTTAATTACAATTATTAGCATTGAGTAACATGTACTCATCGTACGTGACGACATTCGAGGAGTATCAAAAACAAAGATATGAGGCTGCGATGACACTCTATGGTTCCCATACTTTGAGCGCCTACTTGCAACAATTTAAATCTCTGACTTCTTCTATGCTTAAGGTTAATTTTCTAAAATAATTAAATTTATTCTCATTTTATCAAATTAAATTGAAATTAAGGATTTCAGAAAGTGTCTCTGAAAATGAATTCGGAACCAGAAGATTTGTTTCTGTCAAGAATTCCACTCAAAGCCCCAGTACTGTTGGATGCTCCTCCCCCATCTAAAAAATTTGGGGATTGTCTCACGGAACCGATGGCAGAGTTGCGTATGGGTCAACTTGTCAATGTTTCGTTTGTGTCCGGGAATCCCCGAAATGATGTTCGGCATGGGGATACTTTTTTTGCTGTTCAGAAAAAAGGGCAGGGGAAGGACTCATGGACTACCGTAGCCACCGATGCGGATTGGAGCACCAAGTGAGAATCCCTTTAATTTGGATTATTTTTAAATACATTTTAAATATTTATATTTTTAAATACATTTAGTTAATTAATATCATTTATGTTTTCCAAGATTCCGTTGGAATTCCACTGCCAATTTGTTGTTGAGTGTGACGAGTCAAATTGAGTTTACTTGGAACACTGACAATTCCCTGGTGCCTTTGCAGGAGGGGATTTATAGAATTCAACATTTTGGCAATGCCAAAAGCCTACTTTTACTCCCTCCAACGGCTTATAGCGGAGCTACAAAAGAATTTCGATTAGTTAAATTAATCATTTAATGGTACTGTTCATTTAAATCCATACACTGAACATTTGTTGACTAAGACATCACAAACAATGTCATTTTTTTTATTAGTCACCAATCCTTCACTAAATTTATACCAAACAAATGATCATGGCAAGGGATTTGCTGCTAAAATTGTGTTTAGATGAAATTTTTAGGGCCGACGGCTTGGAGGTAGTTTAGATTTGAAAATACCGCCTTCTGTAAAATAGAAAAAAAATAAAATGGGGGGTCAATGTCCCTTTTTTGTTGAATTTTGTTTCAAAAATGAGTGACGTCATTCAATTCATGACAATTTTTTTTTTGATGATTCTCTTCAAGTTTGCCAATTCATTTCCTTTATTTGTCACGCCTTGAATTGACTTCAAAATGTAAAATTAAAAATGTAAAAATATCATTTAAAATTTAAAATTGCTTCACAATTTTGTTAAAAATATTTAAAAAATGTACAAGTACAAAAATCATAATAAAAATTGGCGCCAAAAAAATAAATTGTATTTAATTCTCCTCTTGATTATAACCATCTCATACTTTCTTACTTTTACTTTGTTCAAACCATCCAAAACTATTTCCGTGACCTCTGACCCTTTCAAGAGTCTTGACATTGAGGAGATTTTACCCAAAGTTGAGATCAAATCGAAGGAACCCAAAATTATTTTATTTTACACCAAAAAGAATCCGGGCATCCCATGGCTGCCGCCCAAATATTTGAAGAATTCCAATTACAAAATAAAATGTCCCGCCAAATGCGTTTATACAGAAAATAAAGAATTTTTGACCTCAGCCCACGCTGTCGTTGTTGATGTTCTACAGTCTTACAAAAAAAGGTGAGCACGTGCTAAATGACACGTGGTAGAATTGTCAATATTTATTTTAAATTATTTTGAATTTTAGAATCCCGCCACTCAAAAGAGACCAAATATTAATTGCGACGACGCAAGAAACGCCACTGTATCATGCAGGACAGTACTTTTCATTTGATAAATTTAACTCCCACGTCGACTGGACTGCCACCTATCGTCGTAATTCCACCATAAACTGGTCATATGGCTACTTTTACCCTAAACTGAACACCAGGCTTGGCAGCCATTCTCTTCAAAAAGGACGCCAACAAAAAATTGCCGTGGCACTCATTTCAAATTGTGGCGCCTTGAGTGGCCGCGACAAAATAATTGAGGAAATGCGCAACTACATTGACATAGACATTTATGGAAAATGTGGTAGCCCTTGTCCTGGGCCGAGTAGAAAATGCCGCCAAAATTTGGGGCGCCAATACAAATTTTTCTTGGCATTTGAAAATGCTTTATGTGAAGACTACGTCACTGAAAAATTCTACGACGCATTTAACACTGGAATGGTCCCTATCGTCTATGGATTGGGCGACTACACAAAATTGGCTCCCGCCAATTCTTATTTAAATATTTTCGACTACCCTTCCATAAAAGAACTGACAAGTCACATGTTACGTTTGCATGAAAACGAGACAGAATTTTTAAAATATTTTGAATGGCGCCGTCACTTTTCTGTTCAAAGTAACAAATTTGATTTGAATGAAGGGTCCATGTGTCGCATTTGTCAAAAATTGTGGTCCAGTGAGCCATCTAGTTTTTTCAAAGAGAAACCAATTCAATTCGGTAGATGGTATAACAATAAAATGACGGGGAATTCAACCATTCACATAAAAAATTATGCTGATTTTATTTCTTTAGTTGAGGGACCTTCAAGTTGTCGCCGGGCGGTTTTTAGTTTTTAAAATTTTACCGCCATTTTTTAAAAATTATGTTACCTAGGTTCCACAATATATTATAATTTATTTTATTTGTCACAAATTAATTTATACAAAAATGCAAAATGAAAATGGAATTTTGAAAAAATGAAAAATGTAAAATAAAAATAATGTAAATTATAATTAAACTAAATGGTAGTTAAATATTTAATTAAAAATGTAAGATGACAAAACATTGCAAAAAGAGTCACAAGTCAAAGAAATCAAAGAGAAAGTCAAAAAAGTCTAAAAAATCAAAAAAATCGTCAAAATCGCGCCACCAATCAAAATCCAAGCGGGAGTACCATGAAGACAAGCAAATCATCGAAATTCAACTTCCCACCACCCCAAACCCACCCCCAGGACCCACCCCTGACCAACAAACCCTCACCACCCAACAAAATTATTCCTCTGTGGGCGACATCTACCAAAATGACAAAAGGCAAAGCATGGCCCCTCCTCCTCCTACCCAAGCCCTCCAACGTAACCAAATTAAAAAATTTAAATTGCCGCCAGAATTTAATTTAATTAATTCAAAATTTCAGCCCCAAATTCCCAAACGTTGAAAACGGGTCATTTTATCTTCACAATTTTGTCATTGGTAAGACTAGAAATTAAATTAAAAATTAAAATTCCGCGCCAAGTTTAGTTTGAACTCAACAATTTTTCTAGTTGATTGAACTCGTTTTGATGAGCTTAGGAATTTATTGGTACATGGATCGTTTTGGTGATCTCGACAAGGTCAAAAAAAATGCAGAGCTTGCTTGCTCAGTCAATGACAATGAGACAAGTACGATAAGTACGACAACAGAAGATGCAAATGGCGGGAAAGCTTGCATAATTGCACAGGCAGCAGTGACGTCAATGTACTTGGCCATGACCTCTGCCACAATTCAAATTTTGTTTGGGGTCATTCAAGTTTTTATTTGTCTTTGTAGTCTTTGTCGTATTGTAAGCTTTACATTTCTTGAGTCATTTTTTTAATTGAAATTAAATGAGATTTGAATTTAGTGGTGCTGTGACTACGTTGTGGAGACAGTGATAGGGACGTGGATTGAATTTCACGTGGTTATAATGTTGGCCTGCTTGGTGGCCATGGGTCTTCTTATTTACACCCGCCTGGCTGATGGGCGTCAAGTCAGCAGCCGGCTGCCAGGCCGCTAACTTGACATGGGAGGTCTAACGTCAAGTTGGCGGCCTCCACTCTCAATTTGAGTCAGAAAAAAGGGGGCCAAATTGATTTTTATTTGGGGATGAGCTCAACGGCCCTTGACGCCCTTTTTTGTTTTATGGCCCTCATCATCATTTGTTGTTTGAAAAGTAAACCCCCCACTCCAATTGAAGGTCAAGTCCCAGGGTCACAGTCTCAAGGTACGAGAATGTCTCAAGGACAACCTTTGCAACCTACCCCTACCACTCGAGTCTCTATGCTATGACCCCAACTTGTGACCTTACCTCAAGTTCTATTTTTATTGCGTCCATTTTTATTTTGTAAAAATTTAAGTTTTTTATTTTATTGATTTAAAATATTTTTAAAGTATTTTTGCAATTTTTTTGAAATAAATTAAAATAATTTATTTTTAAATTTTAAATTCCTTGTGTCGTCTCAATGGCGGGGGAGCCGGGGGCACCAGTAGACGTTTCTTGTTTTATTGATTCGATGGTGGCGGGTACCAGAGTTGTTGCCAATTCCGTGGCGGGTACCAGAGTTGTTGCCAATTCCGTGGCGGGTAATGGCGCTTCGGTGACATTTTTTGGAGTGGGGGTTGTTGTGGTGTCGTAGAAAATGGTCGTCTCAATTAAAATTGGAGCCTGGGCGGTCGCGGTGGTCAGTGGAATTGTTGTTTCGTATGAAATTGTCGTTGTGGTTGTTGTAGAGGTCGTTGTTGTCGTTGAGGTCGTTGTTGGAGGTGGGGCTTGTGCGCAAACGCAAACTGACTTGATGGCCTTGTCCTTCTCTCCTACACACCAACTTTGGTCTCCAAATCTAGACAAAAAATTCAAAAAATAAAGTTTTTTATATTCTAAATTTAAAAATACCCGCTATACATGTCAAGCCGTATGAAATGTCCCGCCAATTCAATTTTTTGAATTTGGTCCATGTCATAAAAGACATTTAAATCAATAGAGAATTCAGCGTTTCTTGGGTTTAATTTAAATTTAAGATGAATGATGGAGAGATCCTTGTCTTGTGAAATAACCGTGGCTGTACTGTACATGGCCTCGTTTTTAGTCCAATTGAGACAAAGGGCGGCAACATTTGATTTGTGGACCATGTGATTTAATTGTTGTATGGAAAATGTCACCAATTGATCCAATTGAATTGGATCACTCAAAGATTTCGAGTCATTTTTTGACTCTTGACAAACACAAAAACTTTTGTCAACTGAAATGGAGTCACATGATCGATTAGTGGGAATTTCAAAAAAGAGGGTGGATCTGTCTGGGAGTACTGGAGTAAATTCATTATTGGCGGGTAATGTCAAATTTAAAGTGTGTAAAATTGTATGGTGAATGTCAAGAGGACCAGTGAGTCGATTTTGATTTAGTTTTAATTTATCCAAAATTTGGGGATGGAGTTGAATTAAATTTTCTGGAATTCGAATAAAAAGGGGCGGTAAAGCTTTTTCTAAAAATGCATCCACTGAATTGGAGTCAAATAAATTTTTGAAATCTCCGTGATCTCCATTTAAAATAATTAAAGTATTTGATAAAATTTGGGATGATTTCAAATACAACAAAAAATTTGAGAGTGGATCGTCCATTTTTATTGTGGCGAGGTCATCTTCCTTTTCATTGGTGAACCTGAATTAAATAATTTAATTTTTTTAAGAACTTTTTTAGTGATGTTTTTTTTTTCAAAATTACGAACCACATAAAAGTGAACGTTGGCGTCTCGCTAAATTTATCAAGAAATTTTTGACCATAACGAAACTGAAATTCGGCCGGGGTCTCCCATGATGTACATCCATCATTGTTCGCGCGGTCCTATTAAATTTAAAAAAATCAATTTTGGCGCCAAAAAGTAAAATAATTTTAAATTAAATCGTACCGTAAAATTCATCTTGTCCTCAAAAGCCAGTAAAAGAGGATGACTATAATAATTTGGAATTTTAAAATCTTGCGACGCGCCAAAATTAAAAATTCCGTGACCATCCCCAGACAACATGGTGACATATTTTTGACTCTCAAAATGATTCCAGAGAAAAGGAACTTCTTTTAAATTATCATAAACTTTAGGGTCAACCTTCCCTGTCAATAGAGGGGTTAAATTTGAAGTTGTTGACCCCATAGAATGATGTCCCTTGAATTCTGTGAATTGTAAATCTCGGAGAATTTTCAAGGATTTTGGGAGACTTCGATGAAAATGAAGGCGGGAGAGAGTGTTGAATCCAATGTACAAAATATTTATTGGTTTTTTTGAATTTCCCTCCATTTTCAACCAATAATCAATTTTTTCTTGAATATGTGACTTGATGGGGAGGGTTGCTTCAAAATTGAGGGAATTATTACACTCGACCATGATAAATTCCAATTTTGTGACGTCAACTTTTGACTCTTTTAATTTCCCGCGATTTTCTAATCTACAAATGTACAATAATTACTTAGAATGAAAATATTTAATTAAATAATTAAATTAATTACTTGTATTTTTTAGCAAGCCCATCATCACTTTGAATTTCCCATAAAGTACAAAGGTCAGCCGGGATGGAGGTAGTCAATTCACCAATTTTCTAAAATTAAATATTAAACTAGTAATAAATTAATTTAAATTGAATTGCATAACTAACGGACCTCATCATTTTCATCTTTAATTAAATTAAAGAATTTTGGTTGCGTATAGTCTTCAATTTTTTTGGAAATTGAAATAGAAGTAAAATCATGGGTGCCATTTTGACGATAATAATCCGGCCATAAATTGGATCTCAATATTTTACAGCCCTCCGTGTCAACAATATACTTTCCTAAAAAATAATTTTAAAATATAGTTAATTTTAAATTTAAATTAACAAAAATTAAATATTTAACTGACCTTGAACATCAAACTCATTTTCGGAATTCCATGGAATGGTAATAAAATTTGCATTTAAATTAGAGAAACTTTTTTCAAAAGAAAAGTACAAAATAAATAAAATGAAAACGAGGATCCCACATTTCCATTTTAACTTTCTATCCCACATTAATTTTGACTTGAGGGCTCTCATGACTTCTTTTAATGACAATTAAATTAATTTTTAAAAAAAATGAATTTACAGAGTATAAAAAAGGTGGACAAAGTGGACTGTCTTTAAAATAATGAGTTGAGACAAAACTCTTTAATTGGAGGGCCGGAAGTTAGTCAGCAAATTGAAAAAGTTGACTGTCATCAAATTCTTCACAAGAAAAGGAGCACGTGACTCACTTAAAAAATAATAAAAATGAGCTAATAACTTTTTGATGACAATTTAATATTAATTAAGATGTTTTTAGCTACATGTATAACTTAAAAAATTGACTAATATGTAATGTATTCCCTCCAGGGGCGTGTAGCTAGACCCGTTTTTAGGGAGGGGTTTTGATAGTCAATAGGGGGTCTTTTGATACTATTTTCCTCCAAAAACGGCGGCCCACATGTAAATTTTTTCGTCAATGGGGGGCTCCGTTACTGCAATAGCCCCGATCGACCCTACAACTTGAGTCTTGACTCAAGACTCTGGACCCCAACATTTATGTCAATCTAGTGGGACACGGTAGGTCAAGACAGGTTTGGTGCCATCACCAGTAATTTTGTATGACGGGCTGACTGTGCAATAATTTTATTGTCTATGATGTGCCCAACATGGACACTTTATCAATGTCTCACGCTGGATTGACCCCGTTCGAACGACCTCAGAGAATGTCACCCTTTTAATTTGTGGCAGGGAAGCTGACATAGGTCAAGATATGCCTTCTATTATGTCCACTCTTAACCAGTTAAAAAAGTTTGTTTTTAAATTTTAGTATACATTAATTAATGGCTACCGTAAAATCTACATTAAGGGCCCACTCTAAAATAACCGCCTATCTTTAATAAGGGCCTATTCCTATTTAGGGTATATTCTATTGGCTTTATTTTTTTTCCAGATAGAATATTTTATTTTCCAGATAGATTTATTTTATTTTCCAGATAGACGAAATATTTTTTTTTCCAGATAGAATCACTCATTTTCCAGATACAAAAAAAACTTTTTTAATAAAATATTAGAATATTCATGCTCCAA
>JAQIVZ010001025.1:0-42647 GCA_034700945.1 Arrhopalites spinosus | reverse complement strand
CAACATTGATAATATCAATGGCTTTCTTCCACAAGCGAAAACTCCAAGTGGGGATTTTTACCTACATCTCCCCTAATGTAGAATTAAATGGAAAATGTGTTCAGCGGAAATGTAGAATTAAATTATTAAGACAAAATAATTCCATACGAGTGACATTAATATTTTATGTTATTTTACTCTACAAAGAGCTCAACAAAAAAAATTACAAAAAGTTTATTTAAATTGTTTTTAATTTTATTCCCAACAAGCATGAGGACATTCGAAGAGTCATTTTTCCTTGATTTGAAAAGATAAAAGCGGGAATCTTTTAAATTTAATTTTTGTCATGAAAAAATTTAACAGAAAATATTCTACAAGTTCTAGACTAGAACATAGTTAAAATTAAGTGGGCAGAGCCAGAGGTTGAAAGAGAGTTTAGACTCTTGTTGACACTTGTGTATTTCCAAGAATATTGTAAATGACAACAAAGGGAAGTGTGTGTCAGAAGAATTTTGACGGGGAGGAGCACTTTCACAGTGTGCAAAGACTATTAATGGGACCCTTTACAAAAGAACAATAACACACACCGAAGGGTCCATAGATAAGAGGCATACAAAATTAAAATTATATTTTTAGACTTTTACATTTAAACAAGAGCCCCCTTCTCATACCCTTCCCAGTCTTTTGTGCCTCCTGACTCAGACTAGAGTAATTCGTATTGTGAATATTAATTTCATTTAAAAAAGTCAATTTTTTCAAGTCAGTTAACAACGTCCCATAAAATAAATGGAAATATAAGGAAAAGTTTGGTTAAATTGAGGTTAGAAATGTCAAGTAAATTCATAGTTAAAATTGACGACGATGTTCCAACAAAAAGTTCTTGGCTTGAAGATCCTCAGGAATTTAATAAGCAATTGGAGAGGAAAAAGTGTGAGCTGACTAGTAAATATCAACAAGAGGTAAATAATTTATTAAATAAATATTTAATAATTAAATTATTAAACAATTATTGTAAAATCAAATCTGATCATATTTTATGAATTTATTTTTATACAGATTGACACTTTAATCGAAAAAGTTGAATCGTTGACTCAACAAGTGGAAACGCAAAAAATTATTATTGAACAGCTTCAGCAGAATCAACCAATCGAGATTGAGAATGACTTTTTGGGTAAGATATTTACTAAATATTTCCATAATAATAATTATTATTATAATAATTGTATAATTAAATTATTAAATTACAATTTAAAAACAGACGCTGAAAACCCATGTCCTCCTCCGTCTCTTTTATCAAATAAAAGTGAGCTAGTTAAAAGTGAGTCGATTGAGAATGACTCTATGGGTAAGATATTTACATAATAATTATAATAATTTAATCAAAATAATTAAATTACAATTTAAAAACAGACATTGAAAACTCAAGTCCTCCTCCGTCTCCCTTGTCATATAAAAGTGAGCCAATTAAAAGTGAGCCAATTGAAGAAGACCCTTTGGTACATGAGGTCAAGCTGAAAGACCTTCGTATCATTCTAAAACCCTTGACCTTACCCTATCCCATGACCACTATTCAGACACCAAAACCAAAAAAGAGCCTTCATAACCCACTAAAAAGGAAGGATGCAGTCAAGATATCTTCGGGTCAAGGTCAAAATTCAAAGATTAACAAAAAGAAAGTGTTCAAATCGAAAACTGCTGTAGTGAAGCCATATTCTTGTGAGTTTTGTAGTAAAAGATTTAGAAATAAAGGGGAAGTAGCTCAACATGAGAGGATCCATACAGGGGAGACCCCTTACAAGTGTTCCTATGAAAATTGTAAGAGAAGATTTAAGCAACTCTCACAACAACAACAACACGAAAGGGCTCATCGAAATGAACGACCCTATCCATGTCGATCTTGTGACCAAACTTTTGTGCAACAATGTCATTTAAATCAACATTTTCTCATCCATTTAGAACTCAAACCACACGCTTGTCCACATTGCCACGAACAATTTCGTCAAGCTTCTGGTGTCCAGTCCCATGTCAAAGCAGTTCATAAACCCAAATAAATATTTTTAGAGTCCTTTTTTATTCTATAATATTTTTATTTTTATGAATCAGGAATAATTAAATATTGGCTATGAATTTTGACCACATCAAAAAAATAGGAAATCACATCAAATTAATAGGTGATCACATCAAATAATTCAAAATGACACAATCACATCAAAAAAGTAGGTAGTAGTAATTTCACAATCTGAATCCCCAGGGAATTTTCAAAGTATTAATTAAACACAACTAAATTAAATGATAGTTTACTAATCTTCCTGTTCAGATTTAACTTGAAATTGAATTTCCAAAGAGTCCTTTGGTTGAGTCTTGATGATGGGATCTTTTTCTTGTTCATTTGGTGAGTCTTCCGACTCGGTCTCCTCGTCTTCAGATCACTCTATCTTTCATGTCATTTCAATTTTTTGATGTGAAAAAATTTGATGTGATTTCATCATTTTTTGGTGTGATTTTGAATTATTTGATGTGATCAACTACTATTTTGGTGAAATCAAATTTGATGTGACATTCTATTTTTTTCATGTGATTTCAATTTTTTGTATGTGATTTCCTACTTTTTTGATGTGATTGTGTCATTTTTTGGTGTGACATTTATATTTTTGATGTGATTTCCTATTTTTTTGATGTGGTCAAAATTCATAGCCTTTATTTTTTCTGGTGACAATATTTAAAATTAAATGGAGAGAGAATACAATTAATTTTTTTAATACATAATAAAATTAAATCTTTGGGTCGTGTCTTTCTTAAGCATTCAATTCCGAGTTTTGTAGACAAATTAATTAATTATCATATTTTAAAATTTTACCGCCTTCCCTTCCTCCATTTTTCTTCCACTGCTGTCAACTGCCGTCATATGCGTCATGGCGGGTGTGTAATATTTGTCAGGAAATGGAAATTACCATTAATAAGTAAACTAGTTGTAAATTTTTTTTTAATGTCGGAAGCCATTCCCCATTGTAGTTTTGGTAAAGTAAAGTAATTAAAATTAAATTTTGTAGTTAATTAATTAACTTTCTAATTAATTTATTGCCATCTCTCCCTTCATTCCTTCATTCTTGTTCCACACTTGTGTTTGACTTGACAAAAAAATTTAATTTTGTCAACATGAAGATTCAAATTGTTCTCCTACTTGCCGCCATCGTCCTCACTGCCCATGTGGTTGAGGGGGCGAAGAAGGTAAAAATAAAATGAATAAAATAAAATAATTTGAAAAAGAAATAAAAATAATTTTGTTGAATAGCAAGTAAAACCAAAACCAAAATTAGGGAAGAGTCAAGACAGTGGCTCAGACTTTGATTCAACGGAGGTGAATGAGGTGATAGTAGAACCACCAGATTATATTTTACCCCCACTAGAACGTTACTGTGATGGCGGATCAATCACGTGTCAATGTGTTGATGTTGATGCCAAGAAAAAGACAATTAGCTCAATTAAGCTATATACCAAGCCCATCCCTAAACCCGCTCCCACCAAAGGACGTGGCTTCCCTTCTGCTTCTTCTTCCAGTGAAGAGTAAAGAAACAGACAAAAAATTTATTTTCAAATTTTCCCACTTCTTTGAAAACTCCTCCCCAATTTAAAATTTTTTATTTCGATTTATTATTTATGTTTAAAAGTACAAATTTGTTTCAATAAAGAAAAATCATTTTAAAATAGTTTTAGTCTCTTTTCCATACTTTGAATTAATTATAACACAAGTATTTGTTCGTCAACGCCATCTTTTATAGACGATTACCACCTCACGCTATGACCAATTTTGTGGGGCAAGTATGATTTTTAGTGCAACTTAAACTTGAGTTAAAAGTTTAAATTGTCAATAATTAATTTTTTTAAAAAAATTATTGTCATTCGTTTTAATATCAATTTGGCATCCATTTTCATAGTATTCAAATTAAGCGCCGTGGCTCAAATTAAAATTTTAATTTCCGTTAATTTTAATTTATTAACTTAAAAATCACACAAATTGTAGAAACTCTCATGAAATTTTGGGTAATTTGAGTTTATTTTCTAAAATGTTAAATTGGCGCCATCTTCTTGTCACTCTCACTCTCCATTAATAGAATCCCGTATGAAAATCCGGGATCAGGATCCTGCAGAGATTTTTTAGTGAGATTCTGCAGTTTCCTGCTTGACCTTCTTCTGAAGGTTTTTCGGACATTTTGATGCAGGGAACGTTTTTGCAGGAGAAAATCTTGCCGTATGCCATCCTGCAGGAATTGACTAAAAATATTACCCTTGATTTCACTAAAAATAATTTTTTTATATATAATGATGGAAATGAGACAGTGAATTCATTGCAATAAAGTAAAAACTGTATACTATTTTAATGTAGTCTCAACCCAAAAAAAGAGAATAATAATTATCACTACGCACAATATGAACGAACACAAAATAGTTAATTAATCATATTAATCGTCAATATTGTTTTTCTAATAAATTAATTTTCATTTAAGCTTGAAAAATTATTCCCAGGAACTTTGAGTTTTTTTCCCTCACAAAATCGTTGATGGTGCTCCGAATTATCTTGACCACAGGGTCCTTTTTATTTTCAAGTTGTGTCACATCTCCATACAATTCCAAGGTTTTCACTGAAATATATGAATTTTTTATTAAATCGGGCGAGACAATTTAAAAAACAAAAAATAATCTCAGTGATGACCCCAGTTCTTTTCCGTTTATTTATGGATGGGAGGACCTCCATGTCTTTGTTGGCATGGCATTTCACTCCGAATTCAGATCGCCCCACCATTTCATTCTTAGTGAACACGAGTCTCATTAAATTCCTCACAAATTTTGTGGGACCACGTGACATGGACTCAATATTCTGGAAATCATCCCGATTAACCTTTACTCTATTCGCCAAGTCGACCAAGTCCTTGTTCTGAAAATTTATCATTGAAATAATTTAAATATTCTATGGTTATGTAAATTAGTTGTCAATGTTGGATTTCATGTACAAAAAAAAGATTTCTTACTCCGAGTAAAAATTCCAAGTTGGAAACCTTGGCCTTGAGGCTTTTGACTTTGTCTACAGAGCACATGGAATTAAAGACAATTAAATTATGTATATACTTGTACAAATTAAAATGAATGACCCAAAAGTGGAAAAATAAATGTACAAAAATCTCATTTTGAAATTTTTTTAAACGACTCCCTTGTTTTTCAAATTTTTGTCTCCAGTATGAGGCCGATTCATTCTCGTGGCCATCTTCCGATTCGGGTGATTCAGTTAGAGTAGAGTTGTCCAAATCATATTCAAAATTATTGTTGGAAATATCCTCGCCATTTTCCTCACATTCCTCATCCTACAAATAAATTGTCCCAAAAAAATGTACACATGCATTTAAAAAAATAATTTAAATTACAGCCATATTTTCATCCCCAGCTTCGGAGTCAGTCGATTCACTTGGAGTGGAGTCTTCTAATTGATTTGAACTGTCTGCTTGGTTCTCCACCCCAGCGTCAGCCTCACTCTATAAATAAATTCGATTTTAGGAAACATTCAAAATATAAATAATTAAATTACTAAAATATTTGACGAGTCCATTGGTAAGATCCTGGACGGCCCGGGCTTGAATGCCTGGGCCAAAGAGGCGGGTATATTGCTCAAAATATCCGAAATCTGACCAACTCTCTCAAGCCCCTTTTTCTTTTTGCTCTATTTTAAATTTACTTACATTACATTCATGGAATAATTGGAATTTTTTAATTTAAAAATACGGAGATTTGTCCATCAGTGACTTTTCTTTTTTTGTCTTGACCCGCTCACTGAGATCGTCCAACAAATCAGTCATGCTCCTCTTGTCCCCTTTAAAATGGTAATTATTTTTTGAATTTAATTTTTCTTGAATATAATTAATAATTTTCGCATGTTTTACCTGTGTCAACAATTTTATCGTCCAATGGTATTTTTTTCCAAAGAACGGGGATAACAGAGTTCAAGAGAACCTCATCTTCGAGATTCGATATTTCGGCGTCATAAATATTTTTACGGGGGACGACGGAGTATAATTTGTCGTCAGCCCATTGTAGTAACAAATATCTCTCTTTCATTCTATAGGATTTTTTAAAAATAGTTCAAAGAATTAATTTAATATTAAAATGGACACAGGAATGTACACATGACTGCACACAGTGAAGTCTCTCAACAAAATGACGGAGCGGATGAAATGAATTTTCTAGTAGAAAAATTAAAAATTTAAATGGAAAGATTCCGAAATTTCAAAACAATTATTGCCTTGAACCTATGCCGACGGAGAATTTTCTCTTGACTAGTAAAGTCTATTTCCCAATGATTGTTGTGGACAATCCAGCAAGGTAATCTCAATTATGACCACCACTTATTAAGTTACTACACAATTGGAGGGGATAGTTGTAGGCGGTAGGGGGGGAGTGGACTTCAATTATTCGGGTGTAATTTTTAAATTAAAAAATAATTAAGTTATTTTCTTTTATTGATTCCTAGGAGTTCATGCCAAGGAATTAAACAATTCAGTGGGGCCCATTCTTGTCCTTGGTGTCTCATTTCTGGGGAGACATGGAGAAATCCCGAGAACGAGTCATCCCATAAGTGGGTGTTTCCACCACTAAGGAAAATGGACATGGTGAAACGAACTCATGGGTCATTTGTGGAACATTTACACGAACTTCGAGGCATGGTAGCAATTGATCCCAACTTGAAGGACCACATGGGAATCAAATCGGCCTCTAGATTACTACAACTCCCAAAATTTGATATTGTCAATAGTTTTGTGTTTGATTATTTACATTGTTGCTTGTTAGTGGTTCCCAAGTATTTATTGACCGCTTGGCTTCTACCAGCCGATCATAGAGAGTCATACTATTTGGGGACCAAAATTAATGAAATTGACCAAAAATTTCTTCAAGTACTCGTGCCCTTTGATACTCAACGAACTGTGAGGTCATTGACAAATGTCAAATATTGGAAAGGGACAGAGTGGAGGACATGGATCTCAGTGGCTTCAATTGTACTTGAAGGAATTTTATTGACTGATTTTTTGAATCATTTCACTCTTCTTGTCTCATCGGTATTAAAATTATGTAGTAAGCGTGTCACTGATGAAATTCTTGAGTCAGTTGAGAGGGATCTTTTCGATTTGTCAAGAGAACAAAAATTTTGTATGGCCTTCGTTTTTGTACATTTAATGTCCATTTATTGCTTCATGCAGTTGACTGTGTATGAAATTGGGGGCCATTACATGGGTATTCCACATTTCAATTTGAAAATTTTAATGGGACATTTTTGACATTTTTCAATGGGACAACACGTTCCATTGCAAATTGTCAAGAGAGTCCAACAGATTTCAGCATTCCAATTGCTTGACTCCTCTTCATTCAAAAATTTGGGTCCCCAAAATTTTTGCTTATCCTTAATGATAAACAAAAAAGTTAGCAAACATGCAGTCAGTGTCGATAATTATGCAACTTTTATTGGAAAAAACCGTCCTTACAATTTTTCCAGCCATGAAAAAAATCTTTTGAGAGTTGTGGGTCTTCAATTTAATGAGGGTAGACAATTTTCAAAAGTTATTATTCATGGCAAATTATTTAATACATGGTCACAAACAACAAAGCGACGTTGCAACTCCGTTGTGAGTGTTAATGGCAAGTTATTTTTAGTTCGTTTATTATTTGTTGCCCAAAATAACAATGACAATGTTGGCTTTGCTGCCCTCTCAAAAATCATAACTAGGAGAGTGGAGCGATTTTCGAGTGCATACAAGGTGACTCAAATCCTTGAGTCCTATAAATTTTTCCAGATTAATTTCATTGAAAAAGTTAAGTTTATTTATATAAAACACTCAAGTGATTCTAGTCACATTGTGGAGTTGCCAAATCTCGTAGAATTGGAATATTTTAATTGGCACTGAACAAAATCTTTTTTAGTTAGTTTAAAATATTATAATGGTTTTCTTTGGTAATAATTGAATTTTAAATAAAAATGTTCTTGAAATTTTAGCGTACTTCAAATTATTTCCATTATGACTGGCATTCTGCAGGATTCGGTAGGAAATATTTTCCTATTTTCATAATTTTAGACTTGACATATTTAAAATAAAAAGTTCTGCATAATTTTGCAGAGAGGGTTATAAAAATATTTTGAAAATATTTCATTTAAATTTCATCCTTCGAGCCAATGCAGGAATCTGCAGGAATATTTTTCGACAACTATGTGAGGAAAAATTGACAAGAAAATCTCGCAGGATTTTGCAGGAATTATTTTTTCCAACTTTTTTCACAAAAAGTTTCTGCAAAATTCTGCGGGAAATCTAGATTTTGAAAAAATGGGAATAAATACGAACAGGTTTCTGCAGGATAGTGTCGTACGGAATGTTGAAAACTTTTCATGTTTACAAAGACAATTAAAAAATATTTGTATGTGTCATTGACTTTCCTTCTACCATTAAAAAATATCATTGCAAAAAATCTAATTATTTGCCAATTTAAAACATTGCAAATTATTTTCTCTTTTTTGAAAAACTTAAATTTAATTTTTTAAAATGATTTCACATAAATTAATTTTATTTTTACTTGTCGCCATCTTTGTCTCTGTCATTTGTGGTGTTGACGGTGGTAAGAAAATAATTTTAAATTTAGCGCGCTTTTTGTGAATTTTTTAAAAATTTTCGGCATTTTGTAGGATGCGGGAAGTCCAGAATGTGAATGTGATAATTGGCAGAGGAGAAAATGTAAAGAGTTTTGTGAAAATAATTACAACACGTCCAATTATTTGTGTAGTCTCTGTCGTGAAGGGCGAGTAGAGCCCATATGTCTGTCGACTTCATCAAAGCGGCCCTGACAATTTTCAACAATTTGACCTCACCCCAAATGACCTCAAATCTTTGTGTAATGTTGTTGATCCCAATAATAATTACATTAGTAGAATTCAAGATCGTGTCTACATGAAATGGCATCCTTGTGGTGGTGGCAAGTTCCAATTTATTTTTTATCCCATTCTTTGTTTTTTAAAAAAAAAAATATACCGCCATTTTTTTAATTTAAAATTTTTTATATTTTTCCCGCCCTTTTTCATTTAACAGCTGACCCGAACACCCAACGACCCTGCGGTTATTACAAACTAAATGTCAAGGGCGTGGCCGAAATAAGCGAAGTTCTGGTCATGACCACGTGTAAGTTCAGATGATAATATTTTGAGATTTAAATTTTAAATTTTCCCGCCTTTTTTTCAAATTAGACAAAATCCAAATCATTTGTGACTCCATTCGACTCCGAACCACGTTTCTTGGAATTCCCAGAAGAGGAGTTTTCATATCAAAACTATTGAAATGAGAATTATTAGAGTGACTAATTCACGAGAATTTTTCAAGACTATGGTGGCAATTTCAAAATTTTAAAATATGATTGTCAATAAAATGAAAAAAATAATAAAAACATTTTGTAATTTGTTTACATTTTTTTAAAATGAAAAAATAAATACTTGGCACGTTTTGACCAAGAAGGTCGCATATATTGGGAATAAAAGATAAAAAATAAATTCAAATCTGCAAATCCCGCTTTCAAAAATATTTTACAATTAATTAACAATAACTTTGATCATCTCTCTATAAAACAAAAACAAGATTGACGCCGCGGCGTCAATTTTGTTTTCTCATTTAAACTTTAAACTACAATTAAATAATATTGAATTGTATTCATTAATTTGATTTTTTTTAATTGACTTGAAAAAAAGAGAATTGACTTGAGAGTAGAAAAGTTGTGATTTAATTTTATAAAGTTTTTAAAAAATGAAAACATTTTTATTCCTCATCACTCTCACAATATATGGCGGCCATTTTGGGGAAGGGGTAAGATTTAAATAAAAAAATTTGATGACGTCACAACCAAAAAATGTTTTTTTGTAGGCATGCACAGACTGTGATTCAGATCAGAGATCGGCTTGTCGAACTTACTGCCAAGAGAATTGGGGCACGGTCAATTTTATTTGTAGTGTTTGCTACGGTAAGGTCGAATGTCTGTGTGCCAAATCCTCCTATGACCTCACACCCTCTGACCTCAACTCCCTTTGCCAAGCTGTTAAACCTGGGAATGACTACATGAAAAATATTGATGAGTGCATTTACATGAAATGGGAATTCTGTACCAAGGGTATTTTTTTAAAATTTATTTCAACTTTGGCGCCCATTTTCAATTTATTTTTTATTTCCATTTTAAAATTTCCACCATTTTCTAGAGGATAAGACAAATCAACAGCCCTGTGGATATTACCGTCAAGCCAAGTGTAGCGAGGGGCGAGGACATCGAAGCAAAAGGAGTTTAAGGAAAGAGTAAGTCATGTGACGTGAGTTGAATTTGGCGGCATGTTTTTTTTAAATTTAATTTTGTTTTTCAGAGATTAAATAAAACAAGTTGACAATGTCATTGAGAGACGTGGGGGTGGGGCTACTTTGTTGGGTTTTCCACAGTAAAATTTTAAATTTAATGGCGGCAAGGATAAAATTTCAATTATGTAAATTATTTTATATTTTTATTTAATTAATAAATGTCAATTATTTTGTACGTTTCATAGGTAGGTAGGATGTAAGTACGCCGTCACAATTAAAATTTGACAAAGTTTTTTTTTACTGTTTTCATTCATGTCACTAATTACTAATGGCCGCTCAAAATTGACTAATCATTTGTCAGTGACTTTCCCCTCATTTGACACATCAAAACTTGAGAAAAATCTACGTGACGTCAATTTAAAATATTTTTAAAAAAATGACGGCAAGTCTCGATCGTCACAATTAAATTATTTTGTTGAGAAATTAAAAAAATTAAAATTTTAAACATTCAACTTTAATTGCAGGGCCTTAATTGAAAAGAAAAAACTTTTAATAATTCATTTAAATAACATCGAATTCACACTTACCCGCCAATTTTTAACTCTTTTATAAACTCAAGGTGGAAACTGGTCATAAAATATTGATGCGCCATTTTACTTTTAAATGTCGCGGATATCTCATTTTTCAACTCTTCTCTCGCTCCAACACCAACTTGAATTTGTTTGTATACAAAAGCTCAAAATATTTTAAAATAATTTTTTAAAATTTTGTTCATGCCTCAAAAAAATATCCTTCGGCTTCATCTTCATATTAAATTGACCAATTAATTAACTTTTTATTTTAAACAAAGTTAAAAATTTTTTATTTTTAAAATACTAAATAAAATTAAACTCTTTTGTACACTACAAAATTATCCAAAAATTAGCACTCGTCTCCTCTCAAATTAAATTTAGTAGTAATTCCAATAAAAAAATCAAAACCAATTGACAAACAAGTCAAAAAATGGAGAATCATTGTTACCTAAATAGTTAAAATTAATTAAATGAGATGAACTAATCAAAGTATTCAATGGGATCAGATTCTTTGAGGGGCCCTTTAATTCCAACATATTTGACTTTGGCCTGCAGATCCTCATAAATTCTGACGACAAAAAATGTATTGCTGACAGAGACTTGGACAAAGTAATTTGACCCTGTGACCACTTGCTGTCGGTACTTTATCGGGTCAGGGGTCGTTGCCATCCGGACAGTTTTACAGTTGTCCGTCAGTTTACACGCCTCCCTCTCTATTTGTTTTGACAACTTTTTCACCAATCTGGACACGTGCTTGTCCACTGGCACCTCCTTCCCCAATCCTCCAGGCAATGAAGGCTCATCCACCTCCTCTGACGGCTCCACTGCCAAACCTTCTCCCGGAGCTTGACAGTGACATTGAACTTTCCCTGATGGGCAGGTCAAAGCTGTTGACCCTTGTTGCCGTTTGGAAGGTCGATTTTTCTCATTGTCCTGCTTCGTTGGCTTCCTCGCCCCAGCCTAATGGCAGAGTTGAACGTCAATTTTGTGGGAATTTTAAACCCAATTTATTTTTATCTTACCGTCAAACACAGGGCCAGGACAATACACATCATCAACATGGCCGACTTCATTTTGCCGGTTTTTTTAAAAAAGAATTACTTGAAAATGGAGAGACGTCTTGGAGGCTAGAGGATGGGAAAGAATGGCGATGGGAAAGTGAAAGGGTTGAATTTAATTGTTGACAAATTATTTAATTGACATTTAAAGTTCAAGTCAAACAATTGCATGTTTTGATGTATTGATTGTCTAGTAAAATTTAATCATGATAGTTAGATTTTGGTAATATTTACAATGAAAAATTTGAGATAAATGAAAATAAATGATTAATTAAATTGTAAATTATTTTTTAGAAAAAGTTTTTTTGGTCTCTGGTCGATTCCTTGAATTTTGACTAGTATATGCCGACGTAGTAGTATCAGCCACTTTAGTGGATGATGTACCAGCTCCCTTGTCTTTTGTGTTTTGTTTTGGGTTTGCTGTGGCTTCCTTATCCATTTTCGTGCTCCTTTCCTTGTCCTTACCTAAATGAAATTAATCAATTAAATTTCAATTAAATTAATTAATTAGATATCAACCTTTTTCACTTTTAGAATCTTCTTCCTTGTCCTTATCTTTCTCCTTGTCTTTCTTTTTATCTTCCTTATCTTTTTTCTTCTCTTTACACTTGCGGGAGTCGTCGTCATCATCACGTGACTTTTCCTTTTTGCTCATGACCACAAAACTCAAAAAATTGTCCCGATTCCCATAATTGCTGTGAGTCCCCGCGTCATTCCCATCCCTCCATCGACTTTGCCAGTCACTACAAGTTTGCCAATTGACCTGCCCCGGTGGGTCACATCGGCTATTGTTGTTACATAAACTTAGACATTGTTGTTGCTGCTGTTGTTGACATGGGTCAACTGAACACTGACCCACTGCTTGACCTTGGCCACAATCTTGATTTTGTTGTGGTTGTTGTTGAACAAGGCCAAGTGGTTGACATGGATTTTGTTGACAATTTCGAAACTGTTGAGGAATTGGTGGGGGTTGACATGGAGGAGGGGCAGAAGGTTGACATGGAGGTCGTTGTAAATTTTGAAGGCCGCCATTGGCTAATAATTTTATGAGGACGTTGGCAAAACTTTTACTTTTAGTGGAGGCATCCCCCTTACGTTTCTTTTTTGATTTACTGCCTTTACTACTAGTGCTACTACTACTCCCTCTACTGGAGGATCCTTTTTTCTTTTTTTTCTTCTTGTTTTTACCTAGTTTGTCTCTACTACTACTTGTGCTACTTGAACGGCTACTTTTCTTGCTGCTGGATCGGCTACTTCCTCGACTTTTCTTTTTTTTCTTTTTCTTTTTACTACTTTTACTATCATTGTCATCATCCTCCTCCATGTCATTTAAGAGGACAATTATGTTCCCTTGTTGATTACTTCCACCCTGTTGACATCCTTGATTGGACTGTTGTCCTTGGAACATTTGAATTTGATTTTGACAGGGATTTTGGTTTGAATTTTGACAAGGATTTTGATTTTGGGACGGAATTTGTTGATTTTGACATGGATTTTGATTCATGTTTTGACAATGATTTAAATTTTGAATTTGACCGCCAAGAACTTGACTTTGATTTTGACCTTGGCAAGGATTCTGATCTTGAATTTGACCATTTGTACAACAAGATGGCTGACATGGATTACAACAAGGATTGCAAGAGCAGCCGTCTGTATTTTGACAAAATTAATTAGTCAATTTAATTAATTAATTATTATTATTCTGTACCTTGGCGCGCGACACACCGCACGTGACGCATGAGGGGGATTGGTTGACAACAATTTTGACTGTATGAATTTTGTTGACTGTATTGTGTTTGAATGGAGTAAGCGTTCCTAATTAAATAAATTAAATAATTATTTAAATTTATGATTTAATTTTAAATTGTGAATTTACAATCGATTATTCAATGCGGCTGGATTCCCAAGGCATCCTTGTTGCCAGAGTTGTCCTTGTAAAAAACGATCACGGATTCGATTGCCAATTGTAATGTCAAATCCTTTATTGCCATTGGTGTCTTGAGGATTAAGGGGGCGGTCTAGAATTTGTTGAAATGATGTCCCATCATGGAGTACCAAATCATGATGACCTGGACCGTATTGACCTGTATTTCCGGTTCCGGTTCCAGTTCCAGCCCCGGCTCCACTTGATCCTGAACTGTCAGTTTTGAGTGAACTTTTTAGTAGGCCACTCCCATCTTCTGAGACTGGTTTCTCATTGGAATTGGAATTGTCGTTGGAGGTGGAGCCTTGAGGATTCGAGTCGGCGGTTCCTTCTGAACCGAAAGTACTCGGTGGTTTTTTATTATTTTTTGAAAAACTGTTCTTTTTCTTGTCTGACCCACTCCCTTTTCTCATCTTCCTTCAAGGTCACCTCCTTTTTTATTAATTAACTTTATCATTATACAAATAATTACTACTTTACTGGTTAATTTTAATTAATTTTTTTATGTGTCTCAATTTTTAATTGATAAATACTACATAATTAAACAATAATTTAATTAATTACTAATTTTGATTACTAATTTCGATTACAATCACTAATTACTAATTTTGTCTTGCTCATTTTTGAAGAATATTTAAAAAAATTTAATTTTTGGAATGTTTTTTTTGTTTAATTTTAATTTGTCATGTCAACTTACAGTTACAGATAATTAAATAATAATTAAATAATTTGAAGCTAAATTGCAATTTGTCCGAGACGAAAAAAATAAATGTAAAAATAAATGGAATCAAGGTTGTATTTTTTTGACTATCCATCATTTTAATTGGAATTAAAATAATTACAAGAATTGATTAATATTTTCAAATGACATTTTGTTACAGAACATTGACAATTACAATTTAAATTAAATGATTGATTATTACTCTACAACTTGATTCTGTTGTTGTAGAATTAAATGACGATTAAATTTATTTTTATGATTGACTAATTGACAAATGGAATTGTTTTGATGGTAATTCCCTTTTAATTTTTTAAAATAATTAATTTTTAAACTTTTCATTCTCTCATTTAATTTTTTGACTAAATCCCGATAGTACATTGTTTGAGCTTCACCTGCTCTTAATTCATGTTCGAGATTATTTAATTGTTGTTTTTTAGCCACAAGTAAATGTTGATAGTAGACAACTTCTTCAGGTGTTTCCAAACCAGGTGATCTCGAAAGACTATTTCGAATTTCAACATAAATTCCTTCCTTCTCTTCCAACTGTCTTGATTGTTCCTTCAATATTCCATTCCTTTCGACGAGTCGTCTCGTCAATAAATTAATTTTGAGAATCATCTCGTACGCTTGTGGATTTGTAGCCTACATATAATTATTAATTAAAAATTACAATATTATTAATATTATTTAATTTTAATTGTAATTTACTTCCAATACTCGCCATCGATGAACATTCAAAGGATGTTTCATCTGTTCTGTTAAAGCATTGATCATACAATTTTCTCTAGCGATGCAATTCCCAAGTATCCTCATTTCTCGACGAAGTCTTCCAGAATTTGTCATATTCTTTTTTTTACTGTCTTGTAATCGTCTAAAATACATCACAAATTATTAAATTACAATTAAAATAATTGTTGTTTTTTAAGAATAAAGGAATTTTTGTTACAGTATCAAGAATACTGTTTAAATTAATTAATGAATAACATTACCGAGTTGAAATGATATTGTAACGAATTTGATAAATATCTTTGACAATAGTTCGATAATGATGATAACCAATGCGGACTTTAGAATTGAGAGTACGCCAATTTTCCCAATATTTTCGAAGTTGTACATCTTGATCCATCAATTTTCGATGAAATACTTGACCTCTCGACTCAGCTGCCGAGGCATAAGATGATTCTTTACCTAATTCACTCTCTATTTCAGCAATGGAACAACCCAAAGTTGACCTTTCAGTTTCGAGTCCTTCGGTGTGTCTTTGAATATCTTGAGCCATTCTTTGAATCCTTTTTGACTCTCGAGTAAAAAATTCTGTCTCTTTTTGTATTCTATCATAACCTTAAAGTATTTTTTTAAATTGTAAATTAAATAATTTAAATAATTATTATCACTTTTTGTCTTACGTAAAGCTTCTTGATGTATAGTTTCATCTTTTTGATTGAGTTGATATTTAATTGAAGAGATTTGATTATTTAAATGTTTTATCTTGGTCCCATTCTCCAACATCTCAGTCTGTTACAATTTAGACAAAAGACAAAAAGTTATTAAAATAATATTTAATTATAATTAAGTAATATATTTAGTAAAACATATATATATATATTAGTATTTATTTAGTATGTATACTTACCAAAGTATCACTCAAAGTCCTTTCAAAAACTCCTTTATCATACAAAGCCAAGTCATAAGTTTGTTGAGTTTTTTTTAATTGTGCATCAATAGTCCCTAATTTTTTTTTGTATTTAAATATTGACAAGTCCAATTTTTTTAATTCTGTTAATTGAAATGCTAATTGTTGAGCCATTTTAGTGGACTCGAGACTGTAAAAATCTCTTTCATTTTCAAGACGATTAATGGTCATTTTTTGAGTGTAGATCTCATCCTTGTATAAATTAACAGAATCCTACAAATTAAAACAACAAATTAAAATTATAAAAACCTATTTAAATATTAATAAAAGTAATATTTAACTTTCTTTTTTTAAAACAACTTACACTTAAATTTTGAACAGCAATTTCATGAGTAATCGCCTGACTTGAATGTTCAGCTGTGACTGCATCGGCTCGTTTTAAATTTCTATTGACGAATGATCTTTCCTTGTCTAATCTTTCAACTTTTTTTTTATTTAAATCCAATTTTTTTTGTGCTTTCTCTAATTCTTTTTCCAAAAGATTTATTTTATTTTTTAAACTCTCCCGCTCTATGTCCAAGGTGGTCATTGCTTGTTGTAAAATAATGACTCGTTTCATATTGAGGGATCGCTGTCTCATTCCTCGATTGAGTTCCATTCTCAAAAAATTAATTTCTCCTTCCTTGCTCTAATAATTAATTAATATATTTAATTACTTATTAATTTAAATTAAATATAAAAATATACCTTCAAATCCTGAACTTGTCTATAAGAAACCATGGTTAGTCTTTCAACAAGTTTTTGTTGAAGTTCAAAATCATTTTTTAATTTTTCAAGACGATTAACAGACAAATCTTGCTCACGCATGGCTCCCTCATTAATAAAATTTTGTTCCATAAGATCTCTCTCCGTGTCAATAATTTTATTGGCTGTGGTTTGAATTTGTTGTTCTAAATCTTGTAAATCATTTTGTTTTTTGTCCAATTTTTCTTCGACAATCCCCATTTCAATGGCTAGACGTTTCTTTCTCTCTGTTTCCCGCTCAATGGCTTCATTTTGAGCTTGATATTCTTCATCCAGTAAATTATTTTTTTCTTCGAGACTTGTCCGACGTTCAAATAATTCTTGACGTTTTGCAAAAAGAATATTGAGAGAGGATCGATATTTACTAGCTTCAATATTAGCCCCATCTCGTTGTTTAACGAGTTCGTTCTTCATTCGGTGAAGTTCTTTCATCCTAAAATAATTAATTATTTATTAAATCGTGCATCGTGCAATGATATTATTGAAATTAATAAACAACACAATTAAAAATATTAAAAAATGACTTCTCTCACGTGTCTTGACCTTCGACATGAGAGGCAGCATTAATATTTCGATTTAAATCAAAAATATCTTGTTGAAGTCGTTCAAGTTTTTCTAAATTTGAGGCCTCAGTCTCATCACCAATGTCAGCTAGAGCCCATGCTTTTTCTAAATTTTGACCCAATTTCCATGCTAATTGAGAATCATCTTCAGCTAATTTAATTATACATTTTGTTTTAGCCATTGTTGTTGAGAGTTGGACCTTCTTAAATAAATAAATATTTTTAGATTGTTATTTTCATTTAAATTAAATTGTAATTATTTAGTATGAAAATAGTACGGAAAGGTCTTCATCTTTTTTAATGAGATTGAGTTCATTATCATGAGAGGCTTCAATTCCTTCCCAAAGCATGGTAAATTCATCTCGAATGGGTTCCAAACAGACATGACCGTCTTCATGATGTCCAAGTTGTTGTAATATTTCTTGATAAACTTGTTTTATTTTTTCATAGCCATGATCATTTTCATAATCTTGAGTCAATTTTCGACTCATCCCATCCATTCCTTCCATCGTTTTGAGATGACTTGAACTAAGGGATCGGATACTGCTTAAACGAGTGAAATTTGTACTTTTTTCATTTTTTACTGGATAAAGACCTTTTGAAGGACTCATTAGTTCTGATGGGTGGACACTCATGTCATCTGTCGAGTCTTTTGGGCTTGATGGCTCTTCAATTTTTACCTTTTTTGTCACGTCTGTGTCCGCATCGGTATCAGGCTCCAATTTTAGCTGTAAAAAATTCAATTTTATTATTTAAATAATAAAATAGTATTTAAATAATATTTTATTTAACTGTCTTACCTGATCATCATTAAGGGATTTTGTTTTTGTGGGACTAGCTGTACCACTTTGAAAACTTTGTCGAATTTCTTGGACATTTGACTCGTAGTCGGTTTCGAGATAGTCTTGACCTTGATCTTCAGGGACTATGTTGAGTGGGAGTTTGTCTTGTTCTTGTGGTGGGGAGTTTTGAGGTTGTACAATTTTGGGAATGTTCTTGATACTCAATTTTTTTCCTTTATTGTTGTTGGCGCCTTTACTTAGACTTCGACTCCTTTTTCGTTTGTCAAGGTCAAGACTCTTACGGGAATTTTGACGACTCACCCGTTTTTTACTCTCCCGCCTTGAGATGGATTTGAAGGCAATACTTTTTTTCTTTGGGTCTTTCTCATTATCACTAAAATTAATTGTACTTTTCCTCCTGGACTTGGATTTATCAGTACTCATTTTTTTGGTTTAAAAAAAAGTGGGGGGGGGGGATTTTCAAAAATTATTTACAAGAAGTTCCCCATTTCATTTGATAGTTTCTGGTGGATATTTAAATTATTAATTAAAAAAATTGACAAAAAGGGAACTTTCAACGTTGACAATAGTTTAATTGTAATTAAATCATGTCTTTGTACTCCACTGTACCTTGTACTGTGTGGTACACAGAGCAAGTAGAATGTACATTCTACTTGCTCTGTGGTTTGGTACAAGGGGAAATAAATGTGGGAAATTCAAAAAAAAAGATGATTATTTCATTTTATTTAGTTGTTTTATTACTACACCAACAAAATTGACTCGAACATTAAAAATGTTAATTAAAAATTAAATTAAAAATTTAAATAATTAAAACGTAAATTAAATTTAAAACATTAATAATTAAAATCCCTCATCAAATAATAATAATTAACGAGCCATTTTTATTTTTATTTTAAAATTAATAAAACTCATCGAGATAGTCTCACAATAAAAAAATAAATTTTAAAAATATTAGTTTGTAAAATCCCACTCAAAATCTCCACCAAAAAGCAGGCAACAGAGCCTCCTATTAAAATCCCGTACAATTTCAAGACAACAAAAAAAGCTGAGCATAAAGAGACTGGTCTCAATTCATTGGGTCGAAATCGATTCCGTTTATTCTGAACAGCTTTAACAAAATGGAACCTCTCAAATCGAAGCATACTCTCCCAAAATTTGTACAATCCCGCCTGTAACATTCGATATTGTACTAAAGACATTCGATCCGCCAAAATTCGATTTAACATCCAAGTATTCCAATATTGAAAATAATTCTCTTGGACTGAATTACAACTCAATTTTGGATGTAAATTCCGCGCCACTTCCAAAACAAAATCCGAACTTGACCTATCCACTAAAAAAGCCCCCACTCCAGCATACTTTTTTGACCCTACAAGTTGACCGCGTATAAAAACTGAAGCAGGACTAGTTCCCCAGAGAGCGGGCTCTGTAACAAAATATTTTTTGGGCCAGAATGGAATTCCCCGCTTCTCAAAAGCCATTCGATGACACAGGTCAGTTTCAGCATCATTTGGAATAACACATTTGTAATTATTCAACAAAAATAAATCATGGACTGAAATAATTCGACTGCGCCCAAGTGGCAAAATCACGTCACTAGTAACATAGCCCTGATAGTAGATTGTCAAGATAGGTGGCGTTAGTAGACAAAGGCCAAGCCATGGGGACAATTTTGTCCATTTTGAGCGAAATTTTGTCTCACTCAACGGCTGATTGACAAGGAGGAGGAGCAAGTCGACAGCAAAGCTGAATTTGCGCCGCACTACGCCTAAGATGAGCGATGAAATTGAAATGGAGAGCCAGACGTAAGGATCGAAACAGTCATACAAAAATTCCCAGCTAGGGGGCTCTAGTGTCTCTGATTTTTTACAGTATAATAATTTGGTGAATTCGATAGCAGTAATAAAAATATTGGACATACGACCACGCCCCCAAATACTAATGTTGGTAAAACATTGGGTGATGCATATACCAACCACTTCATTTTGACCGCCATTTTCTTTGTAAGAGCGCGAGCGGGAAAAATCTCCACTTGTCAAAGTGAAATTGAGATGTTTTGCAAATAAACCTAAAAACATTTCTTGACGTCGACATCCCGTTCGAAATGTCATTCGAAAATAATTGGTGTCCTCACATCCAACTGATCGAGCCGGATCACTCAAATTGAACGTTTCATGAACGACACCACGTGATCCGTGACCTTGTTTTCGATTTAAATTCCAATTTATTTTTCTTATTAAATCCACGCGAACATTCTCTGACGTGAGCCAATAAAGACGGCTGGAATTTTGACAGAACTGGCAAAGAATTGCAAATTCATATTGATCAATTTTTGTTGAATTCAATTTTAAATTTGGCGCCATTACCCCATTTTTGACGTTTTTTGGTACTAAACTGGATTTGTGGAAAGTCATGAGGACGGTCACTTGATAAATTTGTAAGTTGGAAAAGAGTTGAAGTAATTCGATATTTTTTTGTTTGAAATAATTTGAAAATGGCGCGCCCACACTTTGAGAAGGAGGGGTTAGGTCATGAGTGAGGGAGTGGAAATTTCGAAGAATAGTAAAAATGGTTCGATCAGGATCAGTCCAACTGTAGGCTTTGACCATGTCAAGGATTTCTCGATTTGTTTCTAACAACAAAATAAAATTGAGACACTGTCCCGAATGATGATCCGCTAAAAAGTTTGGACCCCCAATAAAACATTTTGTTCCTGGAACTGTTTCTTGTTCTGGAACGTCTTGAGAATGAAAGGGACAAAGTTCGTGGATAATAAAGGGAATGTAATTCAATTGAAGGATTGGCAAGTATCGAATCAGTTTTGACATGGCATGATGTGACCTCGAGGTCATTTCTTTTTTGATCCCAAAGTAATTGGTTCCGTGTAAATTTTCTCTATTGTCAAATTGACTCCGTGTAAATGAAATGTAAGTCACGCATTGACTCTCCCTTAAAAAGTCAAGGAACGAGCCTTGACTCATCGTAAAAGTCAGTGGCGTCCATATTACTAAAAACCAAGAAGGGCGCCAAAATTGAAACATTTTTTATGTCACCAATTCTAAAAATTTGACAATTTATTCCATCCTCTACTGGCTAAAGTGAGATTATTATTCTTGGCATTTATTAAAATTTAATTAAAAATAAATTGAGCGCCATTTTTAACCATCGACACGTGCTTCCCATCAAGTGCCACACCCCACACCCCATAAAAAATTGGCTTTATTATTTCAAATTAAACTTAAAATATAAAGCACAAGCACAATTGTGAATAATAAAAATCATCAAGACAAAAACCAACATAAAATGTCATTTAGTTAATGGTAAACTTAAATTAAATTCTATCTAATATCAATGTGGCGTGCAAGGGGGAGGGACCAAAAAAAAGGAAAATTAATTTTTTATGTAAATGTAGAAAAATTACCAGAAATGGGAGAGGCATAGTAAATAATATGAATAGTGTCAATTAATTAACTTAATTAAAATATCTAACAATTAATTGGTTTAAAAATTAATAAATTCATTTGTTTTAAATATGACACGACAAAAAAAATTAAAATGATAATTTTGGTATATAAAATATTTTTAATTGACTGAATTAAAATTTTGTAGGTACATTTAATTTAACATGTAATTTTGTACTTTGACAAGGATGACTTGAAATATTTTTCCCCATCAATTTCCCTCAAGGAAAAAGATTGTAGATATCATTGATTAAATTCTCCCCATTAGATATTTGACATTGAAGTCTAATTTCTGAAATGGCGTCACTCAACGACTCATAATTTTTATGTTTCATTGTGGCCTCCATGAATCGATTCACTAAATTAATTAAATTTTTGTGACTCAATTTCTTCCTCAATTTCTTTTGGATTGTACTCACCACCACCTCCTGAAAAATATCTTGAACTTCTTGTAAAGAGGGTGGCGGCAATTTGAAACTTTTTTCTAAACCCCAAGGTTTAAATAATTTTTGCATCCCCCAAGAAAGTTTACTAAAGTCTTGAGAAGCAGTTGCCAAAATAAAAATGGAGTGTTGTCCATTAAATTTTAAACAATTAATTAAAAACTCTTGAGGTAATTCAATCAAATCAATATTCTCAATGAATAAAATACAAGGCTTCCCATTACTAACAGCCTTGTTAATTATGGATTTAAATATTTTGGTATAACTCTCATAATTCTCTTGTACTCCCACTGTACTCTCAAGGATATCTTGACTCACCAAAAATACTGGGAGATTCAAATTGTGAATCACATGGGGTATTATTTTTTTATTGAGAATGAGATTACTGTCCTTACTCCAAATGAGAAAACAAGGTGTGAATATTTTGGAAATTTTGTCATCCCGCCAATCCTCATCAAATTGTGTAAAAGGTTCAATTTTCTCTGTTAATTTTTGACAAATAAAATGAAATATATTTTCTCCACCAAAAGGTAAATTTGAAGTCTCCAAATTTGAAGTCTTTTTTTGTGTGTTCAAAACTTGTATAAAATCAATCTTGTCAATGTATTTCAAGGCTTCATTTTTTAATTTTGATTTTTGACGTTTAAATGCATTCCTTTGGGCTCTTGTACAGGCCAATGTGAGGGCTGAGCCGGAGTAGCCTGACGTTTGTTTTGAGACAAAGTCAAGGATGTCTTGAGACACAGTAAAATTTTTCATTTTAATTTCAATTATATTACGACGTTGTTGTTCATTTGGTAATGGGAAATTAATTGTGAAGTCAAATCTTCCATCACGTATCATGGCGGGGTCAATATTCGTCACGAGATTTGTGGTGGCAATTATGAGAATTTCATTTTGTTGAATTTTATTAAATTCTGATAATATTGTCGCCACTAAAGTTCGATGCTCTTGACTTGACTTTTCGTGATCACGACGTGGACAGATGGCGTCAAATTCGTCAAAAAATATTATCGAGGGTTTGTTTAAAGCTACAAAATATTAATTCATTTTTTTTAATTTTTTTTTTTTAATTTACAATTAATTTTACCGGCTGCTTCAAATAAATCTCGAATTGTTTTTTCAGACTCTCCAATCCATTTGGAAAGACAGTCGGCGGCATTGTGAGTATAAAATGAATAATTTCGATTGGTTTGTCGACACAATTCAGCGGCAATTGTATGAGCACAAATTGTCTTCCCCGTCCCTGGGGGGCCCTCTAGTAGAACTCCTGTGAAATAAATTTTAATTTAATTTATTGGAATTTTAATTAAATTTAATTAAAATCACCTCCAACATGATGTTGAAGTCCAGATTTTTTCAAAGCATGAGAATTTTTATGACAATAAATGACTTCATCTTGTATCGTTTGAATTTGTTCTTCAAGCCCGCCAAGATCTTCAAATTTTAATTCTAAATTAATTGGAGTTGTCTGTACCTTTGTCATCATTTTCCGCTTCTTGGCTGACTTGGAACTGGAGGGAGAGTCGTCCATTTTCTTTTTTAACTAATAATATTTTATTTTAATTAATTAATCATTTAATTTAATTACTATTTAAATGTTAAATACAATTAAAAACATTTAATTGTAAACAATATTTTTAAAAATATTACCTCTCAAGTTTTAATAGATTAGAGTCGAGTTTCCCGTAATAAATTCAAGTTAATGAGTGGTTGACAATATTATCAATGATAATTTATCATTAATGGTTAATTAGAAATTGAATTAAAAGTCATTCTCGTCAAAAGGAAAAAAAATGGGATTTTTTGGTTTAAATAAAATGATTTTTTAAAGGTAAATTATTATTTTTTTGGCTCTTGAGGAATCCAAGGCCTCTGCAATTATTTATACCACAAAACGTTTTCTATCATTTTGCATTAAGATGGAAGATCAAGTGAGGCAGAGCACAGAGCAAGTATACGTATACTTGCTCTGCGAGGCAGAGCGGGAATTTTGAATTTTAGATTTTTTCAAAAACATTGTTTATTTCGTGTTCAAAACATTTATTATAAATTCAATTCCATGACAACAGAATAATTACTTTCAATAATTACTTTTGTCCATTTTTGGAACCATCTGAGAACAAAAATTGGCCTCGAATGTAAAATGTACAGAGCGGCTGTAGGTCTTGGCCAATGCAAAGGGAATTAATACGACCATCTGACCTGGAAATTGCACTTCTTATTATAATCAAACTCAATGTGTTGACTTTAATCAATTTGAATTTATTTTTTAATTATTTTTTTAATTATTAATTTGTACAACTGTATTGCTCAATATTATTAAATATTTAAATTATTTTGACGTTTGACTTTTTACAACAACCAACAACATGATTTATTATTATTATTTGAAACTATCTTATTGCATTTTTTACATTACAATTTACAAGTGACCTCCCATCAATCATTAAATGACCCAAAGCCGGATGGAAGAGTTGGGCAAAATTTTAAATCGGAATTTAATTAAATGTTAAGTCCTCCAAATGATCTCTGAGGTCAAAATGACTTGTTTTAGGCTACAGTTCTGACCTAGAGTCACCTGTAGCCTCCTTTCCACCAATTTCTAGCTGAAACAACAGCTTATTTTTTTAAATCTAAATGTGACAATTTTCGTTATTTAATGAAAGTAGGGTAGGAGTTTTGCAAAAAAAATTAAGCTTCATTAAAATCATTAATCACAATTATTGTGATGCATGTAACGAAGCTTAATTTTTTTATCTTTAATTGTAATTTAAAATGTAAAATTAAATCAATTTATTGATTTAATTGAAATTATTTAACTCCACTCAAATCAATTAAAATTAAGTGTACACACACTGTACCGAGTGTCCCATTTCAAAGGCCCTCCGAATGATTGGTTTTACGGTATTTACTGTAGTCCTCTAGTGAAGAAAAATACCGTAAAACCAATCATTCGGAGGGCCTTTGAAATGGGACACTCGGTATATATCTCCCTTGTCTCCTCATGCCATAAAAGTTTTTTTATTCTGTCTCACTAATTATTTTATTTTATTTTAAGCTTTAATTAAAAATTCCCACAAAAAAAGTAAACTCGGCACAATTTAGCACCCCTTTGAATGTATTCATGAAAATTTAAATATTTAGCCAACCAAATAGTTTGTCAAAACTTAAAAAAAACAAGTTTAGGCACGTCCACGTGCGCGTGCAGAACAACAAGTATGACAAGAGAGGCATGGCGTAGATAAATTAATTAAGGAAAATAAAAATTGTAAGTATATAATTTACTCTACAAAATGATAATTTAATTAACATTAAAAACCTATTCTCTCTTGTACAAAATCTAAATGAACAATGTATTTCTAAAAAAATAATAAAATTTTCTCCAATTAATAATTTAACATTGGGACAAGTGTGACAAGTATTTTGTATTGTAAAATTATTAAGTAGTACAAAAAAAGGATCATATTTTCAATGGCCATTAAAATGATGGAGGGCCACTCCCTTATTAATTTGAGACGTCTTGTGAGATCCATTGGATGTAAAATGTAGTGCAATGTGGATATCCGCCTCTCTCTCTCTTGTTAATGAACACGGAAACGAGTTTGACTCGAGTTTTATGGGCAGATTAATTTAAAATTCTCACATCCGAGTGGGGTGCCCCCTCCCTCTTTTTTGTGTACTTTCTCTATTTTTTCACATTACAGCCCCCCTCATCCTCCCAAAGGGACAGGCCATATTTTTATTGACTTTGTGTAATCATGTACATTAAAACGAGAGAGAGAGAGAGTTTGCCAATTCCCTAAGCCCCATTATCTCAAACTCTATCAAAAAAAACTTTTCCTTTTTTTTTACCAATCTCCACTTGCCTTGTCCAAATCAATAGTTCAAGTGAAGCGGTAAGAAAATTATTTAATTTTCTTTTAAAAGGCTATTTTTTTAAAGTAAACAAACTAGAATTTTTACTGTGATTATGTACTTTACCGTATTTTACCTTTCGAATGTTTTTGTTATTGTGTGAAAAAAGTGACGTCATTGAAATCAATTTTGTTGAAATTTTTTTTTGTCTTTTTTTTGTTAAATTTCTTTGAAGTTATTTCGAGACGTTAAAAAAATAATTGAAATGTGACAATTTAAAAGAGACATTTTGAAACAATTAAAATTTATTAAATTTGGACTAATGCAAGTCACTGAGGTGTAGTTTAATATTAATTTGTTTTTTTTTGTTTTGTCAGATGACCTGACCATGAGACAACTCATAAAATTGGCCACGGTTGTGGTCATGGGAATGATTCTTGGAATGGTGGACACGTCACCAGGACCCTGGACAACCCCTGAGAATGACCCCATAATGCAGTCTTGGTCACACATGCCCACCATGCGATTATCAGACAAATCCAAGGGGGCTCGGCCAAGGTGGAACCCACACCCTCAACCAGTTTCATTGGGGTCCAGCCACTCGGTCAAAGTCCCTCAAGTTTCTTTGACCTACAAGAAAAGGTCAGGGCGTCAAAAATTGTTTAAACAATTTCGACTCTCGAAGAGACAACGAGCTCATTTGTGTCGTAAAAAAGACAAGGGGAAATTAATTTACATTCATCCGTCCCGTATTGTTGCCAGATATTTTGTCTGTTAAAATTTAAATGGTGGAATGTAATTATTGTGGTATCTCTCATAATTAATTTGTGTATTTTAACACTTTTTTTTTTGAATAAAATCAATTTTTTTTATTGTCAAAAATATTTAAATTTCATAAATTTCTAATTGGCTCCTTAATGGCCGTGGAGGAATTGTTGTTTGGAATGATGGATCATCATTAGCGTCATGACTCTACTTATTAATTAAAATCAAAAATGTCGATTGCATCCCCCTGCTCTCATAATACAAAGCACATGGACATGAAAACAAATTTGATGAGAATGGACAATTAAAATTAAATGATGTCATTAAATCAACTCACTTTTTAAAAAAAAGACAACTGTAGACTGTCACGTGTTCATTATAATTTTAAATGTGAAAAAACTCTTGTTTAATTGTCAAGTTAAAGTACAAATTTACAAAAATTGAATTACTTGTCCACATTAAAATTACAGGTTCGACCACCGAACTTTACCCGAATTTTAGGTCGTCTATCTCAAAATGTCATATTTGGTCACAATCTAGGACACACTTGAGTAAACAATTTAAAAAATGGACAAGTTTGCACGTCGAAAGGGGACACCAATGCATTGGATTGTTGTCACTTTTTGGTTCATTTTGGGTCTTGTAAAAAAATGAACCACATGGAACTTAAGATTTTAACCAAAAACAAAATGTCTTTTAAGGAAGGATTAAAATAATATTCAACTTTAATAATTAAACTCAATTGACAATTATTCCACAAAAACTTGGACTCACGAATTTTACGACACGTTGGGTCTCAAACATTTGTTTGGGCATGGTCAGTGGTGGTGGCAGCTATAGACCAAGCAGGCACAGGTCTGCTCAGAATTTTAATTTTTTGAAGGGCCCTCTCAAAATATTTGCTATAAAGCCCTAGACTTATTTGGGCCCTCAAAAATTGTGCCTGTATGTAAAAACAGGCTGGCACCGCACGGCTACACATCAAAAAATTACTTCCTACTGATATAAAAATGATTCCCCGACTTTTCCAACAGGAATTTTGTCCTTTTTTGACCAGTATACGGAAGATTGTGGGGTCACTTTGTTCCGGCGAAAAGGTCAAGTGGAATTCTGGCATTTTTCACCAGGATTGTGTGGGAAATTTTTGTCTGTGCATATATATGTACAAATTACAGGAAATTTAATGGTTTTAAAAGCAGTGGAGCAGTGGCAGCGCTGGCTACAGGCCAAGCAGGCCTAGGCCTGCTCAGGATTTTGATTTTTCAAAGGGCCCTTTGGCAGTTAGGGCCCTCAAAAATTCCAAAAAGGTCAGAAGTAGTAAAGTTGGTACATTTTTTCAACAATTCCTTATTTTCAAAGGGCCCTTTCAAAAAACTCGAGGGCTTCTCAAAAAATTGACTAGGGGCCCTAAATTTTGAGGGGCCCTCCAAAATTTGGCCTGTATGCCAAAAAAGGCTGGCGCCGTCACTGCAGTGGAGGGGAAGGGCTAATTTTTTTGACTGTTTTTCTTGGAGTGGAGCAGAAAGGCACAAAAAAAAGGTTCAGAAAAAAATGAGGAGAAGTTTAAATGGCCAGCTATGACGAGATTTGACTGGACTTTCAGTTTTGCTCATAATTTATGTAATTGGAGACATTTTCAGACAATATTTTTACCATCTTATTCAATATCGGGACATTTTGAACAATTTTTTACTCTTATTGGCTCTTTTGCTGGCTGATGCGAGAGCAGCACTAAGGGCGTTACTAGAGTCACCAAGGAAAGTATTGACAAAGGTGTCACTCACTTGACTTCCTTGGTATCTGATTCCAGCGGGAATGTACAAATTGGCACGGTTCACAATGAATACTGTCATGTGATACAAATAACAAATTTTAAAAAAATTAATTATTTCATTTTTTTCATACCAAATCCCTCACAATAAAAACATTATTCTCTGTCTCTTATTTTTTTTCAACTTCCCGCCATTTTCCAAAAAAAACTAAATAATTATTGTATTCTAATAAAATAAATTTAATAAAACATTTTCATTTTAATTAATTAACCTGGTCTGTGTTCATGATCGTAGCCAGTGTGGTAGAGAATGTGTTTTGAGTCAAAACTTTGGGAGAACTTTAAATATAAAAAAAATATTAAAAAATGATCTTTTGACATCACAATGACCTCTATGTTCTAGGTCGAACTCATTTTGTACTGTGGTTACTTACCCATGGGTTACCAGGGGCACCAAAAAAGAGGGAAAATGGGTTATAAATTTGGGGTAATTGATTGAATTGAGACTCTACTTGCATGGCAAGTGCACCCAAAAGGATTGAGGCGAGGATGATGCGACACATTTTGATATTCTGTACAAGAATTTCAGCCGGCGTCTACAGTCAATTCAAAAATTAATTAATTCATTTTTTTTAAAAAAAAATTATAGTTTTTTTTAAACTTACTTCAAAATTTTATTTCGTCCCTCAGTTTTGAACTGATTTTACAGTGGGACTCGTCAACCTTTTTATAGTCGTCGAGAGGAATGGCGTCACAGTAGGATGAGGCTACAAAAAAAATTAGTGTTAACATTTTACAAACGTGATACAATTAATTGAATAGATAATTAAAATTCATTTTAATAAAAAATTTTTTATTAATTTTTAAGCCCGACGCGTCACTCTCGTTTTACTTGAAATAAAATAAAATCAAACAATTTGAATCAGAGCCTCGTGTAAGAAAATGTGACAGCGTGCCACACACTTAGAAAAGGGCACTTTTTTTACAAAAAGGGGCAATTTTTCTACAAAAAGGGCACTATTTTTTTTAAAGCACGCCATTCTGTCGAAAACAAAAGGGCAAAAAGCTTTTTGCAGAGCACATAATTTGTAAATTACTACGTGCCACTTGAAAGGGCAACGTGCGGGGCGACAGGGCAGGGTGCCAGTCCGTGGCACCTAGTTAACATGTTAAACGAGGCCCTGATTTGAATGTCGGATGTCATTAAATTTTATTTTTTTTATGTGCAGTTTCATGATACACGAGTACTGTGGTCACTTCCCCCCCCCCCCTTTATGTACTATGGTGCCATTTTAGAAATGATTTAAAAATAATTAATCATTTATTTTGCGTCTTTTCAAGTCCTTTATTTTTGTTTTTTTTCATCTTTTTGATGACATTAATTTATTCATTTTTTTAATCAATGAGTCAAACAATATTTGTACTAAAATTAAAAATTGAAAACCCGCCAAATTTTTTTTATTGAATCTCGTCCCTCAATAATTTTTTTTTGTTGAACCGTGTCATTTTTTTTAAAAGAGAATTTATGTCAAATGTTCTTTTGGCGGGTCATTTAATTTAGTTTGAATTTGAAAAGACGAGGGCATTAATTAAAATTTTAATTTAATTTGTAAAAATCCCGGACGCTTGCAATTCCTTGGTTAGCTGAGAGTGAATAATAATAATGTTTCAAAATAATGTAGGAGGGACAGTTAAAAAAAACTTGATATAATTAAATTATATAACATTTATTAGTATTACCACGAGTGTACATAAACTTAATTTAACTGTTCATAATTAAACATGCCGTTTAAGATAAAGCGGCAAAGAGGAGGTCATTTTTAATGAGATAATAATTTGACCATTTTTTTTAATATTCAAAATTTTTATTGAGACATGAAAAATTAAAATTAAAATAAGTAACATTTATTTTTATAGACACGCAGTCACACAGAAACCAAAAACAAGTCAAATTTAATTGGGGTCAAACTTCAAAACAGTTAATTTTAAATATCCAAAGTCTTTGATTCATTCAACAAACTTCATGTGGACATTATTTTTTTTATAATTGAAAAAAATAAAATGAAAATAATGAAATGACACTTTTGTAATAATTTACAATTTAATTATCATCATCATTTATGTAAATTTAAAGAGCTGGAAATCATTTTCATGTTAATAATGTTACCAATTTTCTCATCATAAATTAAAAAATTTATCATGGCAAGTAAACTTTTTTTTGACTAAACCTTTGGCGGTTTGAGAAAAAATTGAAAGTTTACTTGCCATGAAATTTATGAGGAAAAAATTGTCTAATTGACTTCATAAATTAAGTTTAGTTTTAGTTTCTTTTGTCAATTAATTTGTAAAACTTAAATGAATCGGTGGTAATATATGGAGTACTTATAGAGAGGATGCCTTAGTGCTGATGCACAGTGACGTGTAAAACCACCTGCATTTATGTAAACTATATAAACTTTGTAACATCAAGGATGTAAGGACCATTGGTCGAATCGTCCTTAGCTATAATTTAAGCTGAATAAATATTCATTCGTGTATGGACACTCGACATTTAGACCCAATTGGTCACTAGACATGTGGACACTTTAAATTTAAACACCTCAAATAAGTTGGTGACCTCAAAAACCAGTCACTCAATAGCTTTGTCGCCTAAGATTCCTACCGGGCTTCGCCCGGGCTACTTTCCTCGTTTCTACCGCCCTGGGGGCGGGGTTCCTTTCCTCTGCCATTCAAACCTTCTTTAAATAATCCAACTCACTTAAGAATGAATCAGTCGACAGTGACGAGTTTTTTTTGTCATGGTTTGACCTGAGTGGCCCACTGTCTGGTGGACCCAAAAAATTGCCTGGGGCCTTTTAAAAATGTGTACCCAAATGACGTGTGTGTCGAAATGGCGTGTGTGCCTAAATGACCTGTGTCCAATTGACCTGTGTCTAATTGACACGTGTCGTTTTGACGTGTGTCGTTCTAACGGTGTACCAATTAATTTAGTTAAACTAATGGAGACGTCATTTTCATTTTAAATGACAATTTGTGGACATGGGCCTAGTAAAATGTGACAATAGACATAAATTTTTTTGTATGTACAGACAAAGAGGAATAGACGAAGGAAAAATTTTGAGTTTGAAAATTCACCATGTCTCATCAAGAGGGGGTAGAGAACAAAAAGCTTCCCTTTTATTTTCAGTGGGAAGTTCCATCTTCAGCCGGCTAGCCCATGGCGAAAAAAAGTCCATTCCATTTTAACATTAACTTTAATGATAGTCAACTTCCCATAAAGTGAATTTTAAAACAATTGTTAATTGTTTCTTTTCATTATTAAATATTTACATTCCTTTTATTTTTAATTTTATTTTTTTAAAAAATAATTAAAGACTAACTACAATTATTTAAAATTATTATTCCTCCATTAAAATTAAAATATATGATTGAAATTCATCTCTAAAAAAAATGTAATATTATATTCAATTTTTATTAAGCTCCAATGGAGCAGCTCCATGAATATTTTTAAAATATTACAAAATTTTATTGAAAATTATTGTTATTTACTATTTTTATTTAATTTTTGACACAAAAATATATTTCATCTTCAATATAAGTACCTAGGCCCACATACAATGTGACATAAAAAAGTCACAATTAAAAAATTTGAAAAAATACAAATTCGTTTTTCAAAAAAAAAAAGAAACCAAAATTTTTTTTTATTAAGTAAAATATTATTCAACAGCTGGATGAACATTGTCTTTGTAACTTTCAGCATTAATAAAATTGGGACCTGGAGCGTACAAAGCAACGACGACAGTATGATTATCTTGTGACACCATCGAAAACCCAAATGAAGTTGAGGCCTAGAATAAATAAATTAAAATAATTAATTTAATTATAATTTAACCAAATTATTATTGTATGTAATAAATTATAACCTTCCACAAAATTTGACTGAAAATATTAGCCGTAGGGGGTGAGATGGTGGGGAGACTCCAATTATATTCTTTGTGATGATCATACCATTTACTCACCGTATCCCTCACCATTCCCTGCTTCGTCTCTACTGACCTCGGGACTCCTCCATAAACTTTCAAAACATTCCGACCCACTCCTGGAGTCCCTGGAGCCGGAAATCGATTTCCACTGGCCACAGCCTTGGCATAAGTTTGTGCTTCGGCACACAACTAAAAGAATTTTATTATTTAATTAAATTCAAATGATTTATTATTTTATTTAATTCAAGAATTATTATTGTACCTTCAAATCCAAGGTCATGGGAGGAGTGGCATGTTTTCTTCGGAGGTCATTGTGAAGTTGCACTGCCAAACACAAGACCGGGTCAATTGTCTCCTCACTCATTTTTACTACAGAAAATATTTTAATTTATTTATGACACAGCTCAAAATTTAAATAAAATTAATAAACGTATGGATTACAATTTGTAAAATATTTTTAAATTGTTGAAGACAAAAATCAGAGTAAATCTTGTTCCCCTTCCGTGTCTCTGGGGTGTGAGATGAGATGAGAGGATTTAGAAGATGATTTTATTTTAAAAAATTACGTACAGGTAAGACAAGAGTTGATCTGGTGGGTGCATCATCATGGAGATGGAGAGGGATGAGAAGAGGCGTGGGCGGGCAAAAAATATTTTTGTATAAGGCAATTGTCTTCAAATTTCATGACCATATAAGTCATCCTCAATGTCAATTTATTGGAGGGGGAGGATTCTCCATATTTCGTCCTTGTAGCTTGTACTCCATACACATCGCCCCATTTATTTTTTTATCCATGATTTTTTTTTTATTTTAGTATTCTTATTTGTTGAACATTGTAGAGCTACAGTTTTTTTTGGCAAGGGTCAACTTTTTTGTTTTTTATTTTGTTTACAAATTGAGGCATAGATTTTTCATCTTGTTTTTTTTTCTTATAAATTATTTTTCTTGTTGTTGTTGTTGTTCAGCGTTATCATAATAAACATTTTTAGAGTTCAAGTCCATATTTTTTTTGTATTTAATGTAGTACGATCTGATGACGTCATTATAAATGTATTTAATTCCCAATTTTAGCCAGTATTTTAGTAATCAAATTAAGTGTACAAATTATTGATGTTACCATATTTTCCTCTATAGTGAGTAGGGGGTTATTATTAGAGGAAATACAGTATGGAATACATTATTTCTACATTATGGAATTAAATGCCAAAAAATCAATTTCTTATGAGTAATATGAGTGTTTGTGAATTTTTAAATTGATTCTTTTTAATTGTAATATAATTAATGAAGGTCAATAAAATTTTGATTGTGGTAGAAAAAAAATATTGAAAATATAAACTGATTTCAAAAACTTTTACTATGTACATATTTAGAAAAGTAAGTACGCGTAGAAAAGTATAGAAAAAACGTCATTTTTGTAGATTCTAATTAAACAAAACCTACATTAAATAATTGAGAGCGGAAATACAGATTTAATTAGATTTAAGTTAAGCGGAAATAGACAAATGAAATGATGATGATACTGTTACCTTTTTTTTTGGGCAATTAAATATTTTTGCATTTCAAAAAAATAGTTTCAATTTTAAATGCATAGAAAATCTGTCTTTTTTTAAAAAACTTCAAACTTGTATCAGTTATATTTAATAAGACATTTAACTAAATACAATTTATTGTTTTGTACATTATAACTTTATTTAATTATTTTTTTTTTGAAAAAAGTCAAAATTATTCGAAAATTCAATACAAAAAGAATGAAGACGTTGGCTTTCTACACTTTAGTCATCGTCGCGGGTGGATTTTCTACAGCTATTTACATTGTAATTTTACATGAAATAATTTTAAAAAAATTATTATTTTAATTTTTTTTTAAATTTTATTTTTCAAGAGAACTCAAATAGCTCGTACACGACCCCTCCCATCCTCGGCCATGTTTCATTGTTCTCAAGGGGAGGTCACGGGTATTGAACAATTTACTGATCATATTAAACAACTTAGTGACAGTTGTTACGATCATTTACCGGAAGTCCATGTGAGTACAATTAAAAAATAATTAATTATAAATTTTCACTATCTTGAATTTCATTGTGAAACTATTTAAACTTGAATTTAACTTTTATTTTAAAATTCCCAAAGTTATATTACAATTGTATCGTGAGGACTGTTGGAAGTGTGAGTAAATTTAAAAATGGATTGTCAAATGAATATTTAATTGTTTGTTAACTATTGATTAAAGTTAAATATATTTTCTAATTTTTTATTTCAATTTTAGTTTAATGATGATGGAAAAGCGGATATGAAACTAATTGAAAAATATTACAAAAATACTTTTGATGACTCATTATTTGAAAAAATGCCGGAATTTCGAGACTCTCTCATTAAATGTGGAGAAAATTTTGGTAATTTGAATTAATTTAAAATTAAAATATATAATTAAAAAACAAATTCCATTTAAAATTTTATATTCCAGTCTCGGCCTACAATGGACTGTCAATTGTGGAGGCAGAGAATGGAAATTTGACTGAAACTTTTGTCTATTGTTTTATGGATAATGTGGAGAAGGTACTCAATTAAAACTCAATTTGTCAAAACAAAAGTCTTCAAGTATATTTGACATTATGTAATTTTAATTATGAAAATGGTAATTAATTGTGAATTTTGATTCCTCCAGTTTAGTGATGATGGAGATGATGTGTGTGTCATGGAAGAAGAGGACGAGTTTGATGATTAAAATATTTTAATAAAATAAAAATAACAAGTCAGATTTTTTAGAAAAATAAATTATTGTACATGTACAACCCTGTATAGCCTAATGTTTTCAAAATAATTCTCTTCACAATTAAAAGTATTTTAAATTACCTTTGATGAGTCTATAAAAAGTCAGTCAAATTAAAATGAGAAAAAGTACATTTTAGTAGTTTCTGCCACAATTGGGAATAAGCCAAGAGCAAATCATTTAATTTTAACAAAAATAAATATCACAATTTGTGATTTATGTAGAAATATTACAAGAAATTAATCGACAGTCTTTAAAATTTTGAAAGAAATTTGCATATGAAAAGTTGAATGTTAACATTCAACGTTAATTAAAGTAAAAGGGGAAAAAAGTACAAGAAAGGGAAGAAAATAAATTCCACAATTAATAATGTAATTTAGTTGTCTCCTAAATGAACACATTCAAGTCAAGTGTGTAAAATAATAACAACGTCTCTAGTTCTAATAAATGTAAACCAATACAAAATGTCCTGTAAAAACTCGGACAATTAAAATGAGCAGGAAAATTACGACTTGGAGCGTAGAAGTTGATAATTTACCAATCATAATTGAGACAATGACACCCAATTTTTAACTTTTGAATTTAAATTAGCTTCAAAATTGAACTCGTTACTTGACACAAGACCACATGTGTAGAAATTTGTAATTTAAGATCATTTTAAATGTTCAAATTTAATATCCAGTGCGCTTTCAATATCCGATGGAGATTTGTCATCTTCATCTAGAACTTGGTACGTGGGATGGTGTTTTTTCTGAGGAATGTAAACATTTTCTAAGATTAGAACTTCATCATCGTCTGTCGGGAAGTCTCGTTGACCCGGGTCATTTTTTCGTTTCCTCAATACACTTTTGACAACAGTGCCCCCACAACAATGGGCAGCATGGATTTCCGAGAGTTGATGGGTCAAGAATTTTCTGTGACATTCCTCATTTGGACAGTCAAAACGAAGATCTGCACTGTGGGCCCTTAAATGTGTCGCTAGTGACTGTAGAGTGGAATAGTTTTTGCGACATATTGGGCATGTCGTGTCATCCCCGGATCGATGTGCCGAGAACCAGTGGTCACTGAGCTCACTGGGGAGGGAGATGGACAAGTGAGGACAGAGTGGACAATTTTGATAGACCACAACATACCGAGGATGTTTTTCAGTATTATTTTTACTCCTCTTTGTCAATTTCTTGCTCATAGTCTTGACTCTTGGCTCCAGGGGATACTGAGCAACACAATTATGCATGTCCAATTGTTGACTCGTCAAGAACGTTTTGGCACATGTTGGATATGAACAGACAAAACGATGATCCTTGGCATGGGCCATGATGTGGGTGCGTAAACTGCACAACTTGGTAAAACTTTTTTTACAAAGGAGACACAACATGGGACCTTTTGCATTTTGATCCAGGTGATGTGACAAAAAATGTTCACTTTTGTCACTCGGTTGGTCAAATTTGGGACGACTCGGACAAAGTGGACAATCTTCAACCACCTCCACAAAATGTCCCACTCTTGACTTTCCTGGTTCCCTTCGTCTTGTCCTTTTCTCCCATTTTAATTTCCCTGTATCCCAGTCTGAATCATCTGTGTCACAGACTTCAAATTGGTCTTTTGTCTCCAACTCAACTTCTTTGTCCTGTCCTCCTCCTGTCCTTGCTGGGCATGACTTGACATGAGTTTTGAGGTCAGCAGTTGAAATGTACGTCTTGTAACAATGACCACAACGACGATAGCTTTGTGACGCATCTTGATTATAATCAACTGGATTTGTTCCAAAATAATCATCATTTTCCTCCTCAGACTCCATTCTAGGCTCTGAAAATGGACAATAAAGAGAGTCATTTGTTATGATATTTATTGTAAAAAATATCTTGTTAAAATTCAAATAAAAATGATAGAATAGCTATAAAAACAAGAATGTAAGATCTATTGAAGAGTCCCAAATATGCCTATATCAATTATATTATTACAGTCTAGTCCAGTAAGCCATTTCCGGCTGCAAGCCGTTTTTGGATTATTTTAAGCCAAAAATGGCTTATGACGTCAGCGCATAAGCCAAAAACGGCTTATTTCTAAGATAAAATAAGCCAAAAGTGGTTTGTTAGGATTTCAACATTTTTTTAAAATTAATGTCACCTGCCCATGGAATTCCAAAGACACTTCATGAAAATAAACCTCATGTAGCATCAATAAAAATATTTACAAAAAATATCCACCGTCCCATTTTTGTTTTATGAATTTTTGAAAAATGTCATTTTCGTAATAAGCCAATAATGGCTTAAATTATTCCGTTTTTGGCTGCAAGCCATTATTGGCATATTTTAAGCCAAAAGTGGCTTGGGACTTGTATAAATAAGCTAAAAGTGGCTCATTTTATACAAATCCAATTAATTGAAACATAATCTGTTGTCTAGTGCTGAAAAACACTAAAACATTAAATACCAAGAATTTTAATGATTTCTAATTAACAAAAACAAGAAATACATTCATTTACATAGTTCTCAAATGACAAATATGTTGAAAAAGCTTCCTGGTATTGCAGTTCTCATAAACAGTTTGGAGAAATGGTTGCTAAAATTCTAATGAATTACACAAATAATGGAAAATATTTTTAAAATTAGTTCAGAATTTGCCCTGTTTTTGAGGCCATAAGATATAGTGAAATGAGCTGTTTGGAGCGACAGGAAAAGTCAATTTGTGAGATAATGCCTACAGGTAGACTGTTGTGTGATACGAAATAAAACTCCCCATTTAATTCTGTTATAGATGCATGCTTCATACATATCTGTAGTTAAATTATGACCTCAGTAAAAATTAACTTTTAACTGCATAAGCAATAAAGGGTACGTCGGGTACGAATCACCGTATGTATAATATTGTACAACATGAGATATTCTGTCGTTTAATCATCATTTAATTATTTCAGCCTCAATATCATCATTTTGACATGTCAATGCCCTCATAATTGCATTTTAGTGTCAAATAACCCTCCCTTTCAGAACAAGTCACCCCTAAATGTGCTTTTGTCTGTTGGAAAAAGAATGATGAGAAAACAATTAAAAATCACACAAATTGTCAGGCTTGACTCCAGTCAGATATGATTTATGAGTACAATTTAAGGAAGATATTTTCTCCCAGTTTGACAAATGACATTCATCATGATAGTACAATTTTATGTATAATTTGGATCATCTTTTATAGTTTTACAAAAATCATCATCACGGTTTTTATAACAACCAAGTCTGACAAAAGGACATGTACATGTTGTTTCTAGTTAAAGAATGTCTTGGGACCAAACCAGAACTTATTGGATCATTGAGGTGTTTCAAATCGTGAATTGGGGCCGGATTAATTAAATGATGATTAAGGACAGAGTGCACCGTTTGTTTTATACAGCATGTACATACAGTTGATTCGTACTCTATGCAATCGTTGAAACATAGTAAAAAACGCCAAATCCAATGAGATTTTTAATGTGTTGTGATTTCAAGTTTTTCTATAACTTCTTTATTTAATAAAACATCATTAACAAAACATTGTTTTAAATTAAGCCATTTCTGGATTATTTAAGCCATTATTGGCTTATTTTTCAAAATTCGTAAATCAAAATTGGGACGGTGGATATTTTTTGTAAATATTTTTATTGATGCTACATGAGGTTTATTTTCATGAAGTGTCTTTGGAATTCCATGGGCAGGTGACATGGTTCCCGGACAAAATGTCGAAAACCAAAATGTAGACAGACAAAATGTAAACAGACAAAATGTAAACAGACAAAATGTAGACAGGACAAAATATAGACAGACAATAAACACTTTTTTATTTTGAAACTTTCTCTCCCCACCATTTAATAAATTAGGACTAAGTTTAAAATGATTATACATCTTGCATACAATTATTGTATATTTATTCCATGTCACCAATAAAATTCCCCTTGTTTTGTCCAATCGGAAATTTGTCTGTCCATAATTATTATTAATCTTTGTCCATTTATATTCGAATTTTAATTAAATTAAATGATGATGATTATGCAAACTACAAATTAAACCAATTTAATAAATAACAACTATGTGTCGACAATAGTACAATAAGCAAGTTGAATTGTCACCACCACCAATAAAATTCTCGTTGTTTTGGGTTTCGTTATTTTGCCCAGTCGTTATTTTGTCCTGTCTACATTTTGTCTGTCGTTATTTTGTCTGTCTACATTTTGGGGTCTACATTATGTCTTTCTACATTTTGGTTTTCGACATTTTGTCCGGACACGGGTGACATTAATTTTAAAAAAATGTTGAAATCCTAACAAGCCACTTTTGGCTTATTTTATCTTAGAAATAAGCCGTTTTTGGCTTATGCGCTGACGTCATAAGTTTTGGCTTAAAATAATCCAAAAACGGCTTGCAGCCGGAAATGGCTTGCATAAGCCATTAATGGCTTACTGGACTAAACTGTACTACTACTACATTCATTCAATATTCTAGATTCAAACGTGTTGTACACAACATATCACAAATGCATGTAAATTTACATTTTGCTGTACAAACAAAAATTTGAGATATGACTCACCATAATCATCATTTTGTAGTCCTGTCAATTTGGTTCCTGTGATGGCATTGATTTCATCCATAATTCGTTGTTCGATAGTTGAACACAAATTATCCGTCTTTTCCTCCACATTTGATGATGACGAAAGTAATTTAACTTGTTTTGTCATAATTTGTACTTGATTTGTATCATCTGTAAAATTATTTGATCTGGAAAGAGAGGAAGCTGAAACTTTGTCCTTTGTAATCATCAACTCCCAAATTTTTCCATCATCATGATGAGTATTTCTTAAATCTGCTTCATCTGTAATGGTGGTCATTTCCGTCCAAGTCTCTTGTAGCTGAGAAAGGAGTCCGTCAAGTTGACTAATTTTTTTGTCTAAATAACTCTCACCCTTCCTGAGATGATTAAATTCATCAAATAAAATATAAAGTGTTTGTAAAACTTCTCCACAACGAGTACATAAAACGACATTTTTCTCTCTTGCTGATTCTTCACAACCATCCAAATTCAACTCATTGACAACTTTTAATTTATATATGGACGACAGGGCTGTCTTGATGTCCATCTTCTCTTCTCCACCCTCACTTTTGTGACCGTCTCGTTTATTCAAGTTGAGTAGAATCTCATGGACAACACATTCAGACTCGTGTCTTTTCATTCTTTTATTTCCATTGAAATCCGTCCCACTTGTGCAGGGTTCACAACAATTGGCACAAATAAATGCTTCCCCACCTCCAACCTTTCGCTTTTTCTTCATTGTTGTCATTCCTCAATCTGTCATACAAAAGATTTAATTTATCATTAGAAAGGGATGCCAATATGGACAAACCTTCCCATCTTTTTAATTCTAATCAATACCACAATTTTTGTATAGAATAACGTACAATTAACCGTTACGCTATTCAAAAGTACAATCCCCTAGTTTATTATTTAAATTAAAATATGATTACCTTAATTTGTACAATCGACGTGGAATTTGTACTTGATATTTTTAAAACGAATGGTTTTCCTTTGCAATTATAAAGTTGGCGCGTCCAAACAAGTTTACAGCTTTTGTTCTAAATTCACAACTACAAATATTTAACTAGCCGTATGTACAAGTACTCGAACCTTTAATTGACATGCTTTTTTCTCATTAAAAGACTGTTAAGGACGTGTGTAATTAAAATTAGAAACAAATTCATTGAGAGAAAATTTTTTTGAAAAAGAAAAAAAAATCGTTCAAATTCCTTCCCACTTCCAGACAAGGATGCAGAGTTAAATTTGATTTGATTGTCAATTAATTTTTAAATTATGCACGAACCTTCCATGTGATTGTCGGTGTGACAAAAATTTAGAAAATTGATGTGTCTAGCTACATAATGATGAATTAGGATTTAATGACAATTAAATTAATTCAACGTGGGGAAGAAAAGCAAAGGACCATATCGATTAGAGGCCCTTTTTGGGCCCGGGGAAATTTCGTTAAGTCGTTTCAGAAATGGAGTGAGAAAGAGTATTGGAGGGTGCTGATCACGAATCTGACCGATTTATGGACTGATAAAAAATGACTCGCCAGGGGGCGTCAAATTTCACGAAAACAGTATTTTCACTGTTTTCTGTTAAAATAAATGTTGACGGTCGAGAGGGGCCTCTTTTTAATTATGCCAAGTTGTAGAGCATATCAAACTATATGTTATCACGCCATCTAAAACAAAGTTGGAGGTTAAAAAACCCGCCAGGCTGTTTGGCGTGATTCAGTTTATGCTCAAAACTGGCAACTTGAAAAATTCGGCAGAAATAAACCACTCAGTGAAAAATCATGAAACTTGGCATAGACGAGGTCCATGACTACGGTGAATTTTTACCATATGACCAACCCGTCATTTTGGCGGGTTCCCGCTAACAGCTATGCCTTTTGCTTTGACTATTTCGGCCATTCTTAAATAATGTTATTTATGTCGCCAAAACTAAATGGCACCTCTAGCAAACACTACTGGGATATCAATAACATTGCTAGTGATTCAGACTAAATTATTGACCACTTGGGTGACCTCCAGGTCAATTCTCGTGTGACCCCTTAGCTACGATTTCTGTAAATATAAAATTCTATAAAAACTGTAAATAGTAAGAAGGTGAACAACATCACTGTTCATGTCAAGTTATAATTGACCTTTACGGGTTAGTGAGGTCACTGTGACCACTTTGACCAGACGTCAGAAAATTGACTTTTCTGGTATAGCATCAAAGGCAATATTGTTCAGCATAGGATATTTCTGAATTTTTCAGAATATTAGGCCTAAAATGGTCGCCGCTCGAGGGCTAAACGAATGTGACCTTCAGAATTTGTCATTTGAGACTTGGCACAGTCATAGTTTGGGTCATCCTAATAACGAAAAGTGAGGTTAGAGCATCTAACACAGAGAAAATTCCGAGAAAACACGGGTCAATGTTCGGTGTTTTGGTCCTTGTAGCATATAAGGTTTCATTGATCTTCCAACTGGTAGTTACCTTCGGAGCGTAGTGACTTGACGAGCGAACTTTATTTCGCTAATTGACGGCCATGAGTTTGAGTCCGGGTAGCGTATGTTTTTTTGGACACTTTTCTGGGACTTTTATGACTTGAATGTTAGTCCACAGACAGATCTTGACTATATAAACATGAC
>JAQIVZ010001024.1:0-42705 GCA_034700945.1 Arrhopalites spinosus | reverse complement strand
CATGACTAAACTAAGAAAAAAAAGTTTAGACAAGGAAAGAGAAATCATTTTTAAAGGGTCATGTCCTTTATCATAAAGATCTCATTTACTTCCTTGTTGTCATATCTTCTTATATGGCATTTCCAAGTATTTTGTATTTTTACTGTACTTGATACTTTCCATTTTTTCTACTCAATAGCTTCCAGCTCAAGTTCCTCATTGAAATGGTGCAAAAAGAAAGGATTTTCTTGAGAGTTTTTACGGAAGAGAAATTTTAGAGAAAACAATGAGGAAAGGAATCTCCATTTTTTAAGGTTAAAAAAAGTTTCAATTTCCATTTCATCGATTTTTACACGAAAAAGACTTTTGTTTATGAAACAAGGAAGAAATTATATAGGGAGCTCATACTTGTGCATTTATAAAAAATAAACAGAGACTGCGGCTTCTTCTCAGCCACTCTTTTTCTAGTCTGTCCTTACAATCTCAAGTCTTAAATTTCTTTATTATTTTGTATATTCTCTCTCCAATGCTGTGTAATACAACGACTCAAATATCTTGGAAGATATTTGAACTCTTTTTTTTTGCAAATCTTTTATCTTGCAATATTAAATTTCCATTTTTAACTAATATTTATGTAATGACAGTAGGCAATTAAATTTTGTATTAAATCTTTTTAATTTTTATTTAAATGAAAGCTATGTATTCCAATAATCATGAAGTTTATACTCAAAATTAAAAATCTTAAGAAAACTTGAGATTCCCCAATTTGAATCTGTAATGTCAAGTGTGGCTTTTCTCTGCTGGAGACTAAAACTTTTTTTTGCAAGTTTAGTTAGAGAGAGAGAGACCATTAAGTGAAATATTTCCGTCAAGAACGTCATCACAATATTCATAACCCATAAAATTTACAAAATTATGTTTTTCCATGTTAAAAACTTTCCTAGTCCTGCCTTTCTTTTTTTTAAAAGTTGTACAACAAATTTAATGAAGTTAAAATATTCTAATTGACTGATATATGTATATTCACTTGATATTATTTACCTGAAGATAATTCTATTACATGTTGTTTCATAGTTTTAAAAGTTTTACTTCCGGTGCTCCTCTCTCTCTCCCTTAAAGTAAAAAAAATTAATAGGATAAACGGATTCGCTAATGTATTTGATGTAGAAAATTAAGGAAAAAGGAAATCACCAAAGGGCATCCACTTTCCAGAATGGAAACAAGCAAGAATCAAAATACGGAACAATGACCTGTGAAGCATTACATTGGGGTAGTCAGTTACTTTTTTTGGAAAACCACATGATAAAATTCCTGACCAAAATCTAAATTGTTTTCTCTAACATGAGATTAATTAATTCTCATGGGGGAGATTTTGTACATCTGAGGTCACTATACTTTCCATTCATGTTTTGGGTTTAAATCTATTAAATTCTCGCATCACTGCCTTTTCCACGTCATTGCAAACTTTTTAGCATTTAATCATTTAATTATTTCTCTCTCTCTTGAATCTTTTGTGACTTTTCATTGTCTCTAATTTAATCTCAAGCAGAAAGAGAAAGAGGAGGGGGGACTAGGAAATAAATGAACTACAAAATGTTTAGTTTTAATTCGTGTCATGTCTTGATGGAGGGGAGGAGGAAGAGGGTAATGGCCACTTCCCATTTTTTGATCTCAGAATTCGGAGAAAATTTACTCCTTCAAAAAAATTGTCCACTTCCGTCTTTTTTCCATTTCCAGTCTGAAATTTATCATTTTAAAAATTATTTTGGTGACCTAGTTAGTTCTATTGGTCAATTGACTAAAATGATGTAATAGTTAATATAATGAGGCGCATTTCAACAAATAAACAAATAAAATGGTTGTCTCCCGAGTAGATCACGAGTCTTGAATTGAGACACAAAAAGACTGTCAATTTTCCATCTTGAAGCATGTTTTATTTTTTGTGTAGATATCACTGGAATTTTCAGACTCCCATAAACTTTCTCAGACACGCGTCTTACTAATAAAAAAAGATGAAAGTAAATGATGTAGACTTCATACTAATTGTCACTATTCATCCTTAAATAAACGTCAATTCCTTTTTAGACTTGCACCCAAGCAAACATTTTTTATTCTCGTTTTTTGTAAGAATAAAAAGTGAGGAATTTTTCAGTGTAGGAATATTCCATGTATAATATTTTTTTCAAAAAAATTGTAGTTCATTCCTCCCGATTACTCCAGTCAAGTACAAGATTTTTTTGTTGAGAGGAGTGCTCATCTAATTACTTCCGCATTGAGAGTCCTAGTCCCACTTATCACCTCATCATCTTTGGCTCTATCTTCTATTTATCTCCTCTCTCATGCTAACACATTGACAGTTTTTCTTTCCCAAAAAAAGATGCACAAAAAATGGTGACATTCTCTCTCTCTCCATGTGCTCACATTGTAAATTGTAAAGCTTGAGTAACCCGGGAGCGAGGAGGGAGGGGGACTATTCACCGGTAGTTTGGAGCCAACAAGACAAAATTATAGGATGAACACTTCCAACCAGAAAAAATGGAAGATTCTCCAACCGAGATGAATTTTGTGTGTGTGTGTCTTACCAGACGTATAATCCCAGAGGTGGAAAATATGGCATTGGCATTAGATACCCATATAAAAAGGAACCAGGAAAACAAAAATCTTGTTTTCTCAGCCATCCCATCGGTCGTTACAAATTTATAGTACTAAATTACTCCATCATAAGTCCACATTTTCCCAACAAGACAAACCAGGAAGGGAGATTTTTTTTCTTAAATGTCAAAATTCCTTTTTTCAAAAATATTTCTTTTTCAATTCAAATTGTTGACTCAAAGTCAAAACTAGTCACCTGCTTTTTTCTCCAAAGAGAAAGAAATTTGGACTAAAAACAAACCACCTAATGCGCCTACTACTCATCGTCAGTTTATGTATTTGTACAATGAGGAGGAATTTTAAGAGTTAATGGCATTGAGTAGTAAATTCTGTACAATCTACGAGTAATCAAAGACCCTGTAGTATTGCAAATTGCGTTCTAAATCATTAATGGACTGTAGAAAATAATTAGTGAAAGTTGGAGAGAGTATTTTCTTTTGTTTTGAATAAAAAACAGTGCAAATGTTTATCCGTTAATTCTTCTATTACGAGTTTAGCATAATTTGTAGTGTAGAGTGTATGTTTTTAAATGATAAAATAAAAGTTTGAGCTTTTAGTTAGAGACATGAGGGGACTATAATAATAACAAATGTGTTATTATTTAAATACAAAAGAGAGAGAGAGTAACTATAAAGAATAAAGCCTCAAAGTTGATATTTTCACAAACAAAAAACTAAAAAGAAGCCTGACCTACTAACCCAGCTTGTGGGTGGCCAAAGGATTTTCCATTGCATTGGCATGATTAACCCACTTTTTCCAGGGGAGGAAAATATTCTGCATGAACATGATCATCATCATCAAGATAGTGACTAAATAGTAAAAATAAAAAGTATCCGCTCTCTTCAACCACACTCTCCCCTTGGACGTTTCCAAGGGACTCAAAATAGACAAAAATTGTGTACTTGGAACGTAATGAGAGAGAAAGAGAGGGAGAGGGAGGGAGAGTGAATAGAAATGTGGAATTACATGAAAAAGGGAGAAACAATTTTGTCTACCACACGCCGTCATTATTTTCATGTCTCATGTCTTTCCCCTCCTCCATGTCTCGTTTTGTATCTCTACGACAAGATGAACAAGTCAAGGGTTTTCTACACCGCGTGTCAACGTCTCTGATGAGATCATGAGGGAAGAACTAAAACCTACCGCAAAATGTCCTCAGCCTCATTATCATTTTACACATAACATTTACTCTCTTTGAGATGATGTGCATCTCTCAACCACAGACAGAGTTTACAGATAAATGGCCATACATCTTTATGGCTTACTAAAAAAAAGAGACGAGACTGACATGGTCATAGACACACATTTAAAAGACTCAAGTCTTATGTAAATGTAAACTTGGATCATCTCACCTTATGCAATCCACCAATATCATGACAGTGCATATCATGGTAGTGTTACGTACACCGAGTTATGTAGAAGAGAGGGGGGGGGAATTCAAGGTGGTTCTAATTCTTTTGAACTGATAAAATGGTGACAGTCTTCCCCATGTACATCTCTCTCACTTTTATTTTTTATAATGCTCCTACATACATGTAGTTACATACGTACAAAGACGAGGAATGCGTGAAATGCCGTTACAAAATTTTTGTAAAATGTAATTTGGGGTGGTGCAGCTCTAAATCGTTTTGGCAGGGAAAGGACAAAGAACAATGAGAATGGTTGTGTGTGGTATTACATAAAGGAGGAGGGGAAAGTCATGTTATGTAGGCTGTCAACAATTTTAAATGCCCTTGTGTAAAAAAAATAGTTTAAAAACTACACACACATTATACTTGAACCAACTGTTTCTTTAGAGTGCCATTTCATGAATCACTTTCGCTCTACTTACCTAAAAAATCAAAGACAAAATATAATCTTGGTTTATTATTATTATTACACACTCCAATTTGTTTTCAGTCTCTCTCTCTCTCTCTCTCAAATAACTCCCTCTTTTTTGTGTCCTGTCGGTCTTTTTTTTTATTTTTTAAAAAACATTGATGATTTTCAAGGCAAGGTTCACATGGATTAATATGGGGATTTAATGAAGGAATCTCAATGTTAAATAAATTTACTAGTACATGGCAATGGTATTTTGTCAACTATTTTGCCTCTTGTCAAATTCACAGATGAGTGGAATTCCGAATTCCGAATTTTGTCTTTTATTTTTGTGAAAACATGTTGCACTAAATGCATTTCTTTAATTTTTAATAAAATTTTATATATTTTGACGCTCAAATCTTTAACTATTTTGTGAGTCAGACTAGACTACTTTTTTTAGTAGTACATATAAAACCTTAACTGGTGTCATGCTTTTTTTCCCCGGGTGTCTGTTTTTCTATTATTTTGTGTGTGTAGTTTAGTTTTAGCAATTGAAAATTGTTGGCTGGGGAGTTGGAAAATGGGATGAGCATTAAAACTGAAAGTTTTCTTTTCTTTTTTTTGCCTTTAATCTTTATTTGCAACCTTCAAATCCAATGTTTATACAATTTTCTCTCTCTGTTTACATTCTTCCCCACTTTGTGGTTTCAATGCAATGCAAGCCTGAATCATCCCGCAAGGTGACCATCTGTTTCTCTCTTTGACTCCTCCGAAATGGTCCATGTTGTGAATCCAACTCATATGTACATTCCATGTACGAGTCTTTGACGGTGAAAAGATTTTCAGGTAAGCAAAAAAGCAATATTACCACATGACAAACATCTCTAATAATTATAGGAAATTACCGGAACTGAATTTAACACAATTTGACCAAATATTATTAAATTATTTATTTGGTTAGAGCGGATGGCCTTAAATAAAAACAAATCAAATGTGGTGAAATAATACGCATTTATTTCTTACATTTTTAATTGAATTGATTAAATTATTTTTTATCTTTCTCCACGACCAACTTCCGGTCTAGTAATATTTAATGTTTGTTATGTTTTAAAAATATTATGACAAGAATTTTATTGTGTAGTATAAAAAAAGAGTTTTTTATGTCATTTAAATTGTCGTCATTAAATTTTGCATTGAAGATTGTACCAGGGGGAAGAAAAAGTCTCGGTTTGTGGGCATGAAGTGTGGACGTCAAGACGTTGGATGATTATCCATCGAGTTAATGATGGAGCATGAAGTGTTATGTACACTGTATGCATTTTTATTGACACTGAGATGCTTTCTCATCCCACAGTCAACTTTTTTTCTAATTGTTTACAGCCACACACTGAGACACACTCTCACTCTGTCTACTGACGTAAGTCAAAAATCGTGTTGGAAATCATGATTTAAGAATATTTAATAGAGACTCCTTGTCTCCCATTTTTATTTATGTACTACGCACTCACAATGTTAGTTGATGATCTTGACTTGGAAAGTGTCAACTTGAGCATAAAAAATGGTGTGTGTCTCATTACGTCAAATTTGTAGTCGTCAATGAATGATGCATTTTTCCCAGAGAGAGAGAGAGAGACTCAACGTTAAAAGATGAATAGTGAATGACAAGGATTATGCATGACCTTAAAAAGTTTCAGCCGGTGTAGAAATATTTCCATGATGAAAAATAGCGTTTACGTGATCGTCTGGTGACGCATCCTTCCCTCCCTCCCGGTCTCTCTCTCTCTCTCTCTCTTGAGAAAAGATGCATCTTTTTTGTAGACGTGGAATTGTTTTTACAATATGTTAATTAATTTGTCTCTTAAATGAATGTCAACCATATCCACCACAGTGGTGACAAAAGGGACAGAGAAATTGGGCTGAGTTTGACAAATTTCTTAGCCTAGTCCCACCTTCCCATCATCATTGAGAGAGAGAGAGAAGAAAAGACAAAGTCGGTGAATTTAGGTGAGAATGTCAAATGATGCAATAAAAATGTGCTCAACAAATGTCTAGCCTCAATACGGAGAAAACTCCCGGAAAAGACAGTCAAAGTCATCAAAACAAAAAAAATGGTGGCAGCTGGATGAGAGACACAATTTTACCAAGAAGGTGAAGAAAATATTACGTTGTACTGATATTTAAATGATATTACTCGTAGAAAATTTTCTTGTATAAAAACTAGGAAAGGAAAATCATTCGAATAAAATAATTAACGATGGATTGTGGTAGCTACCACAAAAGGTAAACTTTTATTTATTCAACCTCCTTTGTCTCGTCATCTTTTGTGGAATATTTGTCATGCAATGTAAAATGTAATGATCAAAATAAATATCTCACTTTGACCTTATACTTGTGGGAATTTGGATCAAAGTGAAGTAATAGAATATTACGAGCCTTTATAGAGAAAACCAGCCAGGAAGTGAACATCATTGTGTATCAATCAAGTACCCCCTTTGTTAGTGGCAATAACAAATAATTAATTAGAGAGAATCAAAGTCACAATCAATGGCTCATCAAGACCTTTATGTAAATGAGGGACGAGACCTAAATAAAACCTTGAATTTGATGCAGAGCCTTTGATTATTACAATTTTGTCAATTAAGTGAAATAATTTGAGACTAATTTCCGTGTTTTTCAATAACAAAATTTACTACAATATCGTCACAATTAATTTTACATGAATAAATAATTATTTTATTTAGATTGAGCTGTCGAGTTTTATTATGTACATGTTTTTATCAACAAAAAAAAATATTGAATTAGAGAGGAAGAAAATTAATTATTTTTATAACACCCCCAGCCAAACCGAAACAAAAATACCCGAGCCTAAAAATGGACACAATTAAATAAAAGTTAATAATAAATATTAAGTTAGTTAATAATTAACTATAAAAGTAAGAAACATGCAAGCTTAATAGTTAATTGTATCAAATGATTACCATGTCACATTGCATTGCCTTTCAGTTTACGTGTACACAATTCCATCACTGACCTTACTTAACTAATTTTTTTTGTTCAATTAAGCAATGGTAACCGTATTTTACCGTATTTTTTAATTAATTCACGAGTCCTCACTGCGCTTGTGAATATTCTAATTCTGTACATAGTAAATAATTAATTATTTTGTAATAACTCTCTTCTTTTTTACAATTCTTTTTAAAAATAAACTTGAAAACCCATTACAATAAATTTGTAGAAAATGTGAACAGTATTAAATAAATTATGGAATAAATTAAAGTTTGACAAATATATTTTCTTGTATGTATATCATTTACATACAGAATTCGAGTACAGAGTTGTTAAATCCTTGGCACTTTATTGTGATAATTATTTATAGAGATAAATTTTGTATCTAATTAATTAAATAGTTGTTGAAATTCCAAGTGATTGCCATTCAAATCTGCATAATTTAAATGAGGAGGACTGTAGTAATTAAAATTTTATATTAAAGATTTTAATTGATATGTAAATTTTAAATTCCCTACTTAAGTAGTTTACCACTCTTGTATACAATTTTTAGAAAACAAAAATACAATCACAATTAAATAGTCTACATTTACAAAAAAAAATTAAACTTAAACTAACGTTGATGTTGGAGTAAAACAAATCCTTGTAATTTTAATGACACAAAATATAAACAACATTAACTTATAAACGGTTTAGGTACAATAGACTTGAAAATTGTATAAAATTAATTGGAACTGACACTGTAAGTTGTACAGGTAAAAAATTAATTATAATATTATTAACATTGACAGGAGGGAGGGAGGTCAAAGGACCAACCAAATGGAAAATAAATTAACCTTAGAGATAACTGCATTTAAATCATGACTAGAATAATTTACACTTAAAATTGTTCAAAAAAACATAAAGTTGATTCTTGTAAATACAAACTACAATGGATGGAGAAAAGTTGAAATGTTTTTCTTTTTGAGGTATAAATATTTTTAGTAAAATATTATTTTTGTAATATTTGAGCACAAATGTAATTATTGAATAAAACTTAAAAATTAATTGTAATCATGATGATTTCAACTTGTAGTACAAAATTATTTATCTGTAGAATTTATACAAATATTTAACAAACAACAAAGAAATAAATGAAAGGGGAAAGGTTTGAAAAGTCTTTTATAAGTCAGTCAAAATAAAAAAAATTTCTTAATATTTAAATAAAATAAATTAAAATATTTAAACTATTTGAACAAGGTTTTGACACCAACTCGGAAATAGTCCCACATTTTATTGACTGAATATTGTTTAAAACAATAAAGTCCTTGCATTGGATCATTGGCTCTAGAAAAGGCATAAACTATTCGATTTCCAAAATCAAAAACGGCACTTCCTGTATCTGGTAAATTAGGAGAACCAAAAACAAGGTCAGTAATGCCAGTCCCTGGATCTGGGTCATTGGTCAAATAAACTGAGGAATCTTTACCGGATCTATAATAAATATAATTTACAATAATTAATTTTGATATTTAAATAATAAATAAATTGAAATCAATTTTTAAATTTTTACTATTTTATTTACCCTGGTCGATCCCTTCTTTCGGATATACTCAATTGTCCAAATCCGGGAACATCGGGGACGACTCCAAAATAAGAAATGAAGAATGGTTTGGCCACGTCAGAAATCATGGTGACAATATCCCCACCACTAGTCCCTCCATCCCCGCTCCCAGTCGTTGGTTTGTCATCATTACTGGAAGATGACGAAGAAGAGGAAGATGAAGATGATGAACTGCTGGAACTTGTGGTCTTTTGTGGTCTCCTCGTGGGTTTTGGTGGTGGTTTATCCCAAGTTGACAAATAATGTTTGACATAAGTTTGTACAATTTGTGTGAGCATTGAAGTCAATCCTCCTCCAGCTCCACCTCCACCGGAAGGACCCGTTGAAGAGTCTCCGGTCAAGTCATTAAATAAAGATCCAAAAGACGGAGCACTTCCTGTACTCGGCCGGTTATTAGATGAACTCACTGGCATCTCATTAATTTCATTGGACTCAACCGGTTCTCGAACCGGTTTTCTCGCTGGTGAGGATAAAATGTTGTGGTTCATGTTATTATTATTAGAAGAAGACGATCCTGACGGTGAGGTACCACTGGGGCCGGTAGGACCTTGACCTTGACCTCCTCCTTTGACTGGTGGGGTTCGTGGTGGAGTGAGGAAACTAGTGACCAAATTACTGACCATGCCTTGAATCATTGGACTTGTAGCCACTTGAGAGACAAGCGGGAGAGCATTTTGCATTATCATTGAAACCTTGTCAACTTCAGAACCACCCATGGCCGTTTGCATTAAAACACTCGCCAAATTCATTAATTGTCCAGCTGACGCATCCTTCCCTGATGGTTTTCCCTGTGACTCTCCGGCCCCAGAATGATGATGAGCTGGATGAGATTTTTGTGGTTGTCGTCTTAGTCGTGGAAGTTGAGGAGAATGTTGAGAAGATGGGAGAGGGGCTTTACTCCTTTGTGAATTTTGAGCCTCATTCATATGAGAATTGGATGGACGACTGGGATGGCTAGTTTGTTGTTGAGCATAAGATCGATCCACAATATCCGGAGAGGGAATTGTTGATGGACTTAATGGTGGGGCAGACTCCACCCGAGCAATGGCAGCCAATTGTTCCAATCTTTGTCTATTAGAATTTGATGAATTTCCTTGTCGACTCACTCTACTCCGACTGCCACCAATGGACGTGTAACTTCTGGACACATTAATATCTGAAGGTGATCGTCGTACCCTTCGATGTCCAGGATGACCACCATGAAAAGCAGCTTTGAAACCATCAGCCATGGATGACATTGGTGAAATATAATTGTTCATGTGATTATTATTGTGTAGTGGCAGTGGTAGGGGTTGTTGATTGGTCTTGAAAAGTCTTCCAATTAGATTTGACGTAGTGGCCACAATCCCTTCACTAGCCAAATTGTAGAGAGAGTACTCAACATAACAATAGCCCAAATTAAATTCTCTAGACCAAGTTAAATATTTATCTTGATAAGTTCCAACCCATCCACCAACATCCACTCGTTCCAATAATTCGGAGGCTGTAGTACTGGGTAAAACATGAGCCACACCGTCAGCAACTTCACCAAATCCAAGGGATCTCATGAGAGCCCCAACAAATTGAAAGGCTTCAGCAAGAACTGTGCTATTTAATGGCTTCCTCTTATTTGGATTATTATTATTCGTCTCTTCCATTGTGTCAAATACATGAATCACTTCTGATGAGGCATTCCCAAATGGCCCCTCTGTCTCTGCTGAACTTTCACTTGGGAGGGAGGCTGTCGTTGGTGGAATTTTACTTGATGATTCTCCGGAAGCTGTAAGACCATCTTCAAGGGGTTGCAAATCTTGATCTTCTTCTGATGACAAATCATCTTCTGGTCTCTTCTTAATTATTAAACGTGGTTGACGTCCATACCGACTATTTGAGTCAGCTGAGTTGGAGTCCCCACCTGTGGCTGATCTTCCCTCACTCTCTGTCTCCTTACGGGATGTAGGGCATCTGTACAAAAATGGAATATGAATTAATTAACTAATTTAAAAATAAATTGTAAATAAAAATAAATAATAATTTTTAGTACGTTTTTGGCAAATGTTTCAAACAACAAAGAGGTTCTTGAAGGGAGACGCCAGCATAGACCCAATGACTGTCACACCATCGATAGAATCCTCCAAGCCATTTAGGCTCACTCAATTTCCCAATGGCATTGACATTCTCTTCATCTTGTGTATTATTATTCGAGTCAATTGTAGGATTTGAGTCATTCATCTCAGAGTCGGTGTCTCGTCTGGAGGCTGGGCCAAGAATAAATTTCCATGACTTCATACTCTCATCCAATTTTGCAATGGTTTGATGATCTGGTCCCAAAATTGTCCTGGGTAGTGGAACTTTATGCGAGACATTATAACGTTGACATGCCAAAGTACGGGTGGCTGCCAAAACAACTGTTTGAACTAATGGAGAATTTTCATTACTGTCTGACATGGCTTGAATCAGTTGGCGACATATTGTTGCACATGATATTTTATCATCACTTGCACTACAGTTGGCTGTCACTGGAAGACCTGGAGAAAATCATCAAACAAAGAAAAAAACCTTATGATTATGGTTAATGAGACTCAATACAATAAAAACACAAAATGTTCTACGTCTATCAACATTTTAAAAACTAACGGCTCTTTTTTTTCTCAATTAAAGTGCTCTTGCCTAATCTTGTATCTGTACTAGTTGACAGGTGAAACTCAATGACGTGAGGGGGGGGGTCCTCAATTAACTTTAAGGCGAATGGGAAATATTTTTCAACAAGTTTTATTTAATAAAGTTTAAAAATCAATATTTATTGAATTGTTTAAAACTGTAACAAAAAGTTATAAAATTTTTCAAACAATCCCATTCAGTTATCCCATATATACAATATAAGAGTCAATTTTTATGATCCATCTTGGTTGCACCGTTACCTAGCCCAAGTTGATTTTCCAATATGAAATTTGTCCTCTATGACCCATTCACAAAGAACCACTTAGAAACCTCGTTTAGTGAATTATCGTTCAATAATTACGTGTGCGTTATTTGTCTATATATACGCCTATGTTGTATGTATACCATACATAGTGTCATTTATTTTAATATGGTGAGACGTAATAGAATACTTTTTTTGGACTAGACAATACCGTAGACCATTCATTGTGAAGGCGTCTCGTGTGTCATAAATCATGGGAAACTTTTTGGTGAATAATAATAATAAATGTTTGAGAGAAAATGAGAATTAGTAAGACAAAAGGAGGGGCCTGGTTGATTATTTATTTAACTACATATGTACTACACAGGTAGAGAGAGAGAGGGACGGACATTAAAACTGTAAAACATAAAAATAATGTATCTAAAGAAGCAACAAGTGTTTGTAGTTGTACGACAGACAGTCTTTTTAATTAAATTTACGCGACCGTCGCCAGAAATTGTCATACGTGAGACTGTCTCTCATTGGCAAGTTTACTATTGACCAGAGTCACCAGACAAAAAACTCAAGCCAATTCAACTCATGTCCGTCTCTCTATCGTTTTTCTAATGTGCGACTACCCATCATCATTGTCACTAAAGTCCATAAATTTCATGTCATGTTACAATTCAAAATATTATTCATCCAATTTTGTACAAGACAAAATTGGTCTCTTTTAAGTTTCTTGAGACTTCACACACCGTAAATACTCAATCTCTCTCTCTACTTAATGTATCATCATCGGAACGGTTTTTCTTGTCTCATTATCTATCACAATTTGATAGACAATTTTCTCAATACAGTAAGAAATCATCTTATCCTTCTACTCATGCAACAAGTGATAAAAAGCCTTCCGCAAAAACCTTAATCATCCCAATAAGGGTCATCTACAAAAAAATCTTTAGAGGATGTACGCACATTACTTCTTGTGTTTTGTGGTCTTTGTTTTTTCTATTACAGGTAAGTCAAAAAGTAACGTTGTCGGAAAAGTCTGTACTTTGTAATGCTTTTGATTACACAATTTTAAGAAAGAAAAAAATATTGTAACAACTTCCCTCAAGTCTCCACATTTTGTATTTTTACGTCAGGACAGTGACCTAAGGTAACCCAACAGAGAGAGAGAGAGAGATTATTTTGAGTTATTGAACTCTTCAAGGCCACAAACTTGGTTCTTTACAAGAAAAGAATTCTTCTAGTCAGACAAAGGACTGGGATTTCCTTACGTAAAAATTATTTGACTACCTTCCACATCCCGACCCTTCAAAATTTCAAGTCCACCATGATGCAGCAAGATTCAAGGGATGAAGGGGAATAAGTTCATCAACCTTGCGTGCAAGTACAAGGTCAAAATTATTACCAGTTCAATACAAAATAAAAATAATAAAGAAAAAAAACGAAGGAACACTCATGAAGATCGAAAGGGATCTTTCCCTCTCATCAAGGAATGGCAGCAAAAAAAACCAGAAAAATCTGTCTTCCCCCCCCTTTGTGAGTACTCAATATTCAAAAAGGTAAGGGGTACACAAACCAAACCAGACAAAAATAATAAACAACAATAGAGCTATAAATAAGAACAAAATGTGTTGTATTTTTTATCAGAAATTCCCCTCCTGCACTAAGAGGATGATAGTAATTTAAGGATACATTCATAATGATGGCCCAGGGGGAAGAAAAAGGTAAATGTGGAAAAAAAATAAACAAAGAAATGAAAATGGTAATGCCAAGGAATGGTGTCAAGCCTCAATCTCAATTATTCGGAGAATTTACACAAGAAGAAATAACAAATACTTTTTTACAAACAAAATTGTCAACCCCTTCTTTCATTTTTTTCTGTCTCGAATGAGAGTGAAGGAAAAGGTGATAAAAAATCAATTCTCAGAAAATGATAGAGCCTTAAGGGTAACGGAGATAGATATTATATGCCCATGGTGGTGTCGTTCCACTTTTAAAATCTTTGATGCCTCACGGAACCTGTCATATTTTTTCTGCTTAATTTCCCCAAACTTGGATACTACAGAGAGTAGGGACCATATATGCTAACTATAGACACCTCCCTCCCTCTAAAACCCTTCACCAGAGAGACAATTGAAATTCTTATTTTATTCTTGTCCACCAAATAAAACTACCTGTCTATCTCTACTTACTTTCAATACATATGAAAAGACACCTGGACTAGAGAGAGACTAAAATAAAACAAACTGAAAACTGTGTTAGTGGGAAAAATCACCGTCTTCCTTTATGATTACCATTTGTAAAATATTATATTATTGTATAGTCCACTTTAAATATAGCCAGTGTAATCGCCCATAACTAACTATACGGTCCCTTATGGTACATGTGTTCCATGTGCGAGAACATAGCAATGCAGTAAAATGTTTCAATTTGACAATTCCCTCAATCTAAACTACTGGGCTAAATTTTTATTATAATATTTATCCTCTAGAAAGAGAGAGAGAGAGAGAGAGAGGAGCCACAAAAGAAAAATGGTGGATAATTTTAGATAAATTTACCACCATTATGGTTAGCCTATAATGGCGTCAAATGGTGTAGAATAAAATCTCATACTCTCTTTAATATTCACAAACAGTTTATAATACATATTGCACAAATGAACATGTTTCTCTCTCACTGAGAGAGAGAGAGAGAGAAACGTGTAAAATTGTAAAGGAAACATGGATCTATATATATCAAGACTATATTTAATATAGGTACACATGAAAAACTGCACAAAGTAGTGTACCATACTCTGTAGAATCATATAAAGTTTAAAAATAAAACTTTATCAAAAGAAAAAATCTCTGTTTGTTACATCCACAGAAATATACAGAGAGAGAGAGAGAGACAAAAAATGTGGCTCTGGCTGTGTTTTGTTGACTGTGTTAGTAGTCTATAGTTTATAAAAAAAAGTATTACGATGGCCAAGGTGGAAGAGTTGTAAAGTTAGCAAGTGTAATTTAACAGAAAAAAATTCACTTGATTCGAATCTTCCAAACTTGAGATTGATGTACTTATAAAATTCTATACATGACTGGGATTTATTCCGGTCGTTGAGAGTAATTTTATAAAAAATTTATGTGGTCAAGTTTAAGAACAATAAAGAGAGAGAGAGGGAAAAAAATGATTGAGGCTCTTTGGTTTGTCCGTAGTGTAGTAGGCTGTAATTATTGTAGCTATATTTAACTATGGATAGTATAGTATATACATTTTTAAATGTAATTTTACAGATGGTTCGACTTGTCAGTGGTTATTAAAGTTTGCAATTTTTTCAAGGAGCGATCCTTGTTTGAGCCATGTTTATAATATAAAAATAATGTAGACTATAAAAAGAAGATGGCTACATGTATGTATAAAGTCACACCACGATGGTTAGCTGGATAAAGAATAAAAAAATAATAAGAGTAGGACAATAAGGAAATAGAGGATGGCATACCAGACAGAACAGGCTTTGCATCAGCCGAGAACTCGAGAGGCGGCGAACCGAGAAGAAACACGCCACATTGACACGTATTCTCTGACGAAGATGATGTTGAAGATGGTGTTGTTGTTATTGTAGAGTTTACGTTAAGGACGAGAAAACCGCCGATCAAGAGGCATAACCATCCATCAACCCGCTGCACCGTTCCCATCTTCTTTTATTTTATGTATTCGCTTGTCTTTTGCGTGCTTTTTTTCTTGTAACTAAATAAACAATTTGACAATAAACGTCCAAATTCCTCCAATTTGATGAATCTGTTGAATAAAAAAAATTTAATAATTTAACATTTAATTATAATTTGTATTAATTAAAGACAAAATCCATGTTTTATTGTTTATTAACAAGATTTTTATCCCCCTCAGTGTCTACAAAATTGTTACACCCGACGTGGTCACGAGATTGACCCGAAGACATGGTTTAATAAATAATTTTGTTCATAATTTATGATTCATGTATGTACTTATTTACACAAATAAAAATATTTTGTACACTCCTCTCCACTCCACAATGTATTTCCCACGTTTATTTCCTTTTATGAACCGACTCTCGTCTTTTATGTGTGTCGTCGTTGTGGGGTTCTTTAAAAAATGTTTAAAGGAAGGTAAAGAATTTTGTACAAGTCATCACCTTCAAGTTTAATTGTAAATTTGTGTCATAAATTTTCATTCAATTTACAACAATAGAATCAAGACATTAATTGTCAAAAAATAAATGTCAAAAATAAATAAATAAAACTTTATGAATTTCTGTAAAAAAGTAATTATTTTTCAAGTTCTAGTTTTTCAAAAAAAATGATGAGGACGCTAAGTAGTGTGTAGAGTGTGCATGCAAAATATTATTATTTTGTTTCGGAAAACTACATGGCCTATATCTATACAGCATGAAAATGACTAGAAATAATAATATATTCTGTATTCACTTAAACTTGAAAAAATGTGTATATGCTGTAACAACTCTCGTACAAAACTGTTTTCATGTTTCATGGCGGCGAGATCTTATAAAACCACTTATCCTCATATTATCCCACACCACATTAGCATAGCATCTAACCCACACAGAAAGAGACTTCGTATGCAATTTCCATGTCGTCGACACCTTTTAGTTTTTTTCAACAAAAAATCAGCAAATCCAGATTCCCACGAATGATTTTTCTCTCTCTCTCTCTCTCTGTCTCTCTTGAAAGAATTTCTACTTCCTCTACCTTTTTTTCAAGTGCTATCCATTCCATATCATGATTTTTGTGGTCTTGAAAAATCAAGAGACCACTGAGATAAATCCTTATGCCAAATGCTTAACATTCCCTCTCTTCTTTTGACTTTCAATTGGATTTTTACAGTAAATTAATAACTACAGCGGAAATATAAATGGAGTAATGTAGATCAATTTTCTATAAAACATCAAATTTTATGTCAATTTTGATGGACTTGTGACAAATACTGACTTAAATTGTGCCTAAAAATACTTGCCATGTTTGCATTGGTAGATATGTACCGTTTTGAATAGGTTAAATTCCTTAACTATGTTTTGCTCATTGTCAGCCACATCATGTGTGGGGACCTTGGAGAGATTTATAATGTCCTCTTGATGTTTCTTAACTGGGTAAATTTAAACAAGACGTTTGTTTTACCATCATCCGCTCCTTGTTCCTGTACTCTTATCTATGTACGTACAGCAACAATTGGAATTTTTGGATATACCCAAGTACAATAATAGAGAGATCCGTTTGTCAAAAAAATGGTCCAACAAAGCGCCGTATATGAGAGGATCCCTCTCAGAGGACGTGTGTGTATTTCCTTGTAAAGAAAGATACGGTACTCTTCTTCTTCTCATGTCAGAGGTCACAAGGAAAATAATAATTCCAAGAATAGAGAACCTACTTACAACATTTCACTTATTCTGTCCACGTACCATCACAATTATCAATCCATACACGATTGTCTCCATATTAGTCTAAAAGTATTGCCAATACTAATAATTTTTATTCTATTTTTTACTACAGGACATTCATATCAATGTGGTCAGTGTTGAAAATCACACTATATTTGAATTTCCAATTTGAGATTAGTAGGCTAATAGATAATTTTATATCAAAAATTAATTAATTTGATTCATCTGAATAAATTGCTTTATTAAAATGGTAGCTTTATTGTGACATGCAAACAATTATAATTTTATCTGCTCGTCCAAGTGAAAAGAGAACAAATATCTCTACACCTTCACAACTGAAACTGAATTGGAGGTAATAAAATTGACTTGAAAAAAATAGCCATCATAAAATAAAGAGACTAGTAAACGTTGAATATAATATTAATTATAAAATAAACTCAAATATTTTATTACACAACAATGAAACATATTCCCCCCTCTTGTTTCATTATTTCAGCTCAATTAAATTTGGACAGTAAGTTTGAATTTATGCTATACATTGCATGTTTTTATGAATAAACTAAAAAGATTTGAGGAATTTGATAAAGGAATGACATTTGAACATATATTTGACTTTTAAAGAGAGAGAGAGAGAGAGAGAGAGAGAGAGAGAGAAAAAGTTGCATTAGGAGTGTCTCAAGAGGAATGAGAAACACGTTAGGCAGCAAAGGTAACGTTAGAGTAATATATCTTTGTCTACCATGTACAATTGTTGGACTGGGACTGTGTTTGCCATGCAAATAAAAAAAATTTTTTTTTTGCAAAACAATCATAACAGCACAGTCCACAGCTGCTTGCAGTTCGAATGAGGTCTCAGAGTCAAGTTCAAAGGGGAAATGATTATAAAGTTTGTCATTTATATTGTAGACAAATACAAATAAAATGTTCTCGAAATATCAACACATACATGTATATTAGAGACAAAACTTGAATCAAAAATTCCTTGCAAAAAATTTTCTCTCTCCTCATCATTATCCCTTTTGACATTATATATTAAGTCATATACAACTCAAATTATTTTTATTTTTTAAAAAATGATTGAAATTTGTTGAAATGTGAGCTGTGTTTGTGTTACACTGTACAGCTCAGCTGTGAGATTTAATTACCATACAAAAAGTATAAATATGTACTACTCGTATCATACAAACGATATTAGTGTTACACTCAAGAAGTCTGAGTAAATATTGTTTAATAAGATGCAGCACTAAAATAATATTTAAATAATTTTAATATTAACAACAAGTCATCGAACTCTGTACTTTTTAAATGTAGTCAAAGTTCAGCTGGAGAGATGAAGTGACACAGAGAAGGAGGAGGAGGAAAAGTGGAATTGATAATTTATGACAAAAAATATAAATGTTGAATAGTACTCTCCCCTCACATGAACGTGTCAAAAAAGACTGTGACTACATGAATGCTCAACTTCAAAATTTAACCTAGAAAAGATGCATTCCAAATGACCATTTTTATGAGTTTATCAACCAGTTCTTTTCATTTCTTTTCATTATAAATTTCCTATTCCCAGACAACAATAAGAGTCATAATTAATTTATATATATTTTATACATGTGTGTGCGCTACGTTTCCTTTGAGAATTTTTTTTTTCAACAAAAAAATTTTCTGTCGGTAAATTTTATCAACACAAACACGAGGTACTACAAAACATTTGACAGGCTGAGAAACTTGAGAAAAAAATATTTTTCTTTTACGCACAACAGACAATAATTCAAAGAGAGAGAGACATGTCACTTTTGTTAAAAAAAATTGTTTTTTCACCTTGAACTTGAAGAGTCAATGTGTCAGTTTTTTGTAAAAGGGGGAAGGAGTATAAGTAGCATATCAACATATAAATTAATGTAAAATTTAATATTATGAACAACTTCCTTTTCCATTACTTTCTATTGACATGTATTTAAAAAATTAAGCTGTACTACAGTCTACATATGTAGACACCTTGTTTCACTTTCAATTAGTATGACAAGTGGTAAGTAGTTACTTTTACTAAATGCCGGTAAATATTTTCTACGATTAAAATCTCACATTCCTCATGTCAAATTAATTTTTCTTAAATTGTAAATCGTCTCCACTCTGTCATTACAGTGCGGAAAAATTTCAGTCTCAGTATTGACACATATGACAAAAATTGGGAATACTGAGGAAGAGTCTCTGTACAGGGAAAAGTAGAATAAGGAGACAAAAACAAATTGATGTTTAAATTTGGGTTAATCGCAAGTTTTAATGACAAAAACTATAATTTTTTTGGGGAAAAAAACAAAGATACTCTCACTCCAAAGGGAAGGATAAAAGTTTTTGCATGGATAGAGTCAATACACCAAACACCATCATGAATGAGAATTTCATGTCATCTCAACAACTAAAAGTCCAAATTATGTCCCCATAAACTCACATTTGATGCAGTAAAAGGAGTAATGCTCAATACCCTCCCATATAAAAAGACTAAAGTCTCCAAAGACAATTAAATATTGTCATATACATAATGTACACTGACGAGTGAGAGAGAAGAAAAAAGGAGCAAGTCTGATTGTAAATAGTTGCGTGTAGAAAATCACAAAATAAAATAATAAATATTGACATAGAATCAAATTGAATTAATTAACTCTCTTGATTTTACTATCTGTACAACCTAAACCCCTGCTGTGTGGCTATTTAAATAGGACACAAAACTCTCAATTTTATATCTTTAAACACACACACACACTGAAATTATTGAATAGAACTGACCTGTGTGGAGAGAATTAAAAACTTTTTTTTAAAAAATATTTAAGTTGATGATGATGACCACTTGGTAGTTCCGGTTTCAAACAAAACTGATACAAAGGAATGTCACTTGTTCTATCGCATCGATATTATGAAGAGGATCCTTGTTCACTTTACTCCAACTCTAATGGCTACATGAGTAAGAGGATTGCCAAGTCAATAATTATTATTGATGCGGGTCACAGGGAAACTCTCAAATACAATAATTTTTTGTCTCAATCAATTGGATCAAGTCCATGAACAAAATTGTTAATCAAAAATTATTGGGAGATTACAGACAAACAGATAATGGTCCGTGACAAAGGAAGTCAAAAAATGGTTCACTTTTTAAATAAAAACTTTTGTAGTTTACAAATGACAAAATGAAAAAAAGAATTTGCTGAATGAGTAAGACTAAAAGTTTTACATGGTTGTGGTGGTCTATATGATTATGAGGCACAAGTGTGAATGGGACAAGGATGTTGTAAAGAGAGAGAGATGGGTACAGGTGAGTAGGTAGTTCTAATAGGAATCATATGAGATAGCCTGCTTCCTTAAGTTACCGTCTTGTCACCGTCTAATGTTATATTTGTTATTAGGAAAAGTAGTAAAATGTAATAATAATACTTGTACGAGTGTCCTCCTCCTTCTTCTGTAGTCGTCGTCGTCAGTTATTGTCACTCACTTCTATAATGTTGGGTCTTTTTTGGCTGAGGTAAAATTATTTCAGCTTCACTACTCGTCACCACCACCACTAGTTTGTGTGTACTTATAATAAGTATGTACGGCTTATTTCAACTTGAATGAAGGTAAAGGTAGGTAAGTTGTTCTCTTCTTCTTGGTTTGCTTTTCTAGAGCGCCCTAGAGGTTTTTATCTTTTGCGTTGTGTCTTCCTCAGGGAGTAAGTGTAGACTGACTTGTGCTTTAACTTTAACGGCAGTTCTCTCAATCTCTCTCTCTCTCTTTCATCTTCTCTGTCTTCAGGGTGAAATGAATGACCTGCTCAGGGTACCGTTAACTACTTACATCCATGCGTACTACTGACTCAAAGTTATATGCCATGGTGCTTGTGATGGCTAGCCTTTAGCATTACCTTGCACTATCACCTCCTCCTCTACAAAACTATACATCTATATATATACAGATCCACACATTTTTACCTCCTCTCTTGACTCACATCTCACCTTTTGCCGGCTTCAAAAAACATTCATTCTGACAATTGTTTGTGTGTACACCAACCCAACATTCATCTTCATGAGCAACAAATGTAATTCTTTAGTCATCAAAAGACTACACTCAAAATATATGGCCGGATCATCCCCAGCTTCTTATTTCAACACTATCCATAATTCTCTGGAGTAATTCAGATAGCCTCAAGCTTAAAATCTTCCCTTTTCTCTAATGATATCATCCTGCATTTAATATTTTATTTAATAGTCAGTCCATCAGTCCTGCTCCTTCTTTTTGGTGTGGGCATGTAACATGAACATTTTACCCCTTTAAATTCCTACCAGAGTCATCAAGAGAGAGAGACTTGTAGGAAACCCACAGGAAAGACGAGCCATCATTTCAATTCAATTTTGAAGACATGCAGGTATGCAGACTACTAGTCAAAAAGAATCTGTATCTCTACATGTTTTGACATGCAAACAAACTACATACAACCTTTACTTTTTACGTCAGAAACGAGATATGCTAAAGCTAATATGGCAAAGGGCAAAGAGTTTGTTACAATAAACGTATCAAATATTTGTCTCACATTCTCATCAACTTTTCTTCATACATTCAACTTAACTCACACATTCCATCACAATAATATTTAAAAAATATTTTTGTTAATTAATAAATAACAAAATACATATGATACAATGCCGCACAGTATTTTTTAATTACAAATTGTCATCATCAATATAAATGACAGATATCATCATCACTATTAAATTGGTCAAGTCATTCATCTTTTTAATCTCGGAACAAAAACTCCGAGTTCTATATATAGATACTGTAAAATAAATGGAATGAAATGCCTTCAAGTCACAAAAGTGGGCTTGCCATCATCATCCTCATCATCATCATCACAGTGTCTCGTTATTTGAGATACTGTAGTTATCAGTCATGTCTCTCATTTCCTATATTAGATACTAGGAGAGGATCTATGGAGAGTAACCAAGTTGTTTGTCATATGATCTCACTCTTTCATTGTAAAAATTATTTGTCTACTCTGTGTGACCACCTCCCCACATTTTTAAGACTTTTGCAAATCTTAAATTAGTAGCTCTCCTAGTAATTATCATACCGTTTATGTGTACAACCGTACAAAAAACTTTTTTTTTGGCTTGTTTGAAACATGTTTAGTAATATAAACTCCAAAATGTATTACATATTACATTATGTCTAAAATAACTTTAAATGTATTTAGATGGACTTTTATAGTGATGGTAAAAGAAAAATAAAGATTATGAATGTTAAAGAAAAACAGTTTGTTCAAATTTTACAGTTTAAGTTCATCAACTGTACGACTAAACTGTTGAATGTTTTGGAAGATTCGGCAAGTGTGTATAAAATTAGCATACATTTATTTTCTTTGTTTACCTTTCTCATCTTGCATCTTGTGTCCATTCTTAAATATTAGAAGAAGACGCCACACTCAAATGGATTTTTCTACAATGGTCATGACTAACTTGAGACGTTTTTTTTGTTTTGTGAGTGACATAAAATTGTTTTGTTATGAGTACAGACACACAATGTACAAAAGTTATGTAGTTCATGAGACACAAAAATATTTTTGTGATTAGAACAAGTCCAAAATGACTTTTGTCTGTTGGAGGAATATCATAAATCCCACGAATAGCACAGTTTTTTACAAGGGAGAGAGAGAGGAAACGGGACTGGGATGACATTTGCTGAAAAGATCATCTGATTGATCATTTTGTAGTTTGTTACCTCGTCCGACTCGTGATGATTATGACATGCATCTTTATGATTCGTCAGGGAAAATTTAGACCCAAATTTAGAAAAATATTTTCAAAATGGGCACACCACACCATGTAAATTCCTTATCCTTTTGTTATATTCAATGACCTTACCAATACACTGACACAGAGACTTGCTCACAATGTGAATTGTCCTGTTTACTGTGTTAAGTTTGACTCATTTTTTTATTAAAATATAATTTGTGTCATTGAGGATAATTTAAGTTTAATAAATCTTTAAAATCCCTAAATGCCTTGGGGGATTTTTTTTGTGTGTATTTGTACTGTCTAATCGACAGTGTCTATTGTGAATTTATTTAAGTTGAAAACTATAAACTGTACTTGTACTTTATATTTTGTCTATTAGTAATTTAATACTAGTCTCTGTAAATTTGTCTCTCTTTTCAATATCCCAAATTATTTTTTTGAATTTTCTCATTTTTCAAGTAAAAGTCCCTACCACTGACATACTTTCAGAGGAAGAAGAAAGATTGGTGAAAAAAACCAAAAGTATTGACTCAATATTTTATTTGCCTACTAATAATGATGATTTCATGTAAGAAATGTGTTTAATGGTCAATACAAAACGAATTAGTAAAATTGGGAGAGAAATTGGATAGTGAAATTTTGCTCATATTTATTCTTGCTAAGAATATTAAAATTGACATTTATAAAAAGTTATAGGGACTAGATAAGTTTTTTTGGTGTAGTTTGAGGAATTGCTATGATAATTTTTATGGCGTCCTCATCCTTGATGATTTTCTTGATGTTGATCCACCATCCCCCCTCCGATCATACATTTAACGCTTACTTAGCCTTTTACAATTTTTGCAAAGAGGAGGAGGAGAAGACGGATGAGGTTTCTGAAACTGGTTTTTTTTTGAATTTTACTAGAAAAGAAGAAGATGTTTGTAGAGAACAAGAAGATCACATCAGTGTCTATAATTCCATCCCTCCCAGTATCCCAGTACACCAAATAATTCATCATCAACATGACAAAGTTCAACACTAAACTAATTGTTGTCAAGCTAAATGTATTATACATAATACTCCACAGGTATGTACATAACATACAAGTTTGCTGTCCTTAAAAGAAATGAAAATGTTAAAAACGGTATGTGAGGCAGAATAGCTCATGCAATAAAAAAGTTAAAGTTAAATAATAAGGTCTTGACTTTACCTTACATTGTACACAAAGTGTATTTGTATCTCTACATGGGATGGACTGTTATAGTAATATTGTTTTTTATATATTATTTTTTTACAAATTAAGTGGACTACAATACTCGCACTCTATGTTGGTGAATTCCCGTTCCAATTTAAGTTGATAATCCCCATACACACCATCGATACCTGTCTATCCCTCCGTGGTTTCAACTTTATTTTCTTTACTATGAAGATCCACACACACACAAGGATTGTTGATATGGTCAGTCATGTCTTGCGAATATAATAATTATTATGTTTGGTGTCTACAGTTACCTTTACTTAATCCACAGAGAGAGATTGTTATGAGGATTTTACGTGTAGAAGAAAAAGAAAGGATATTTTATATGCCAGATTTAAAATATATTTCAATTCTTAATACTACTGAGGGAGCGTCCACGTCCAGACTTGTATATTTTAACATTTATTGTGTATTGGCCTACAGCCATTTTAATTTTTTTGTAATTGTGTTTGTTATTGGCAGTTTCCAGTTTTTTGAATGTGTAATAATACGAGCCTTGCTGTCAGATTCAGAGAGAGAGAGGAGGAATTTTTGCAAAGGTTTTTTAACATCCACATTTAGGAGGGTTTGGTTGAGACTAACTTAATGGTTGATGGATCTTTTATTATACAGATAGTGATAGCGTCTTTTTTATCTACTAAGATTTAAGCCTGGGGCGCAAGGATTCACGACTCTGTATTAAATTAAAGGAATGATGGTATTAATCAAACACTCGTTGACCTCATGGGAAAGAGAATCAAGAGAGGAGTACAAAAAAATCAAGTAAAAGTGAAGGAAGGTGGCCCATTTTTAACTATTGTCAAATCCTCTTTATCCAACTCTCTTTAATGTTGACACAAAAGAAGTCACACTCAAAAAATCAGCACCTATTACATAGAAATAACATACAAATGATGTAGGAAATGTACAATAGAAATGCACACACACATTTACTGTTCATGTACATAGTCAATAAGATCAACAATAGTTAATTGTTCCCCATTTTCTTTTTTCTTAAATTGTTGAAAAGAAATTAGAAATAGAATTTGTTGAGATGAAGATGTTAAAAAGTTAAACAATGTCAAAAAGCATGTGAGCATCTGCATGAGTCCGAAGATTGATAAAAGAACATTTTACTTACTGTGAGGTCTACATTATAAATAAAAGTACAAGCTAAGGAAAAAGTAAATTAAATGGAGATATAAGGCTTTGGTTTTACTAATCGTAAGTAATATGACAATGATACATTTTTTTAGCGAAAGAATAGTAACGGATTTTCAGTTTATTTTTCACTTTCAGTCTAGCTAGTGAATCATGTTAATTTACAAGAGGATTAAGGGGTGACAGGCTAAGCCAAAATTAATGTATATTATTATCACGTAAATTGTACGACAACAATTGCAAGGGAGCAACTACTGAATTCCCAAAGTTGGCATCTTTATTAAAATAATCTTCATCATTTTTTCAATTAACCAACTCCATACTTGACTCTTCTTTTTAATCTCATAAGTCGTCAACAAGTTGCTCTTAGGCTCTATAATCTATTTCATACATTTTAACTTGGTGTGAATTATGGAAATAAAAAAAAGTGAATTTCATCCTTTCTTCACTTCTTTATCTTCTCTTTGTATTTATTATGAAAAGGGCTTGAGCTCCCGTCTTTTCTTGGCTTACTTTTATCTTGAGACTGATGTTGAAGGAATCTACATGTAAATTTGTATTATTAAAATTGTCTTCTTTATAGGGATGATGATGATGTACACTATTTTAATTAACTCTCTCTCCCTCATCCTCTTTCATCAAATCCTTAATGAACTAATCACAGGTGAATAAAAAAAACAGGTAATGAGATTTTGTATAGAATTTGATATAAATGGATTTGAAAAGAGTTGGGTGCCGCATTTAATGTACATATAAACCTCAATTATCTATATATAGTAATTTTACAACTATTTTTATTGAAGCATGTTCCCAAAGCTTTCTTCATATTATTTTAGTCAAGTTAATTGACTACAGATTAATTCAGTGGGATTGAAATTGTGTGCATGACACGATGAGTTCATCATTCAGAATAAATAATGAACATTATTTTGTACAAGTTTACATTTATGCTCTGTACATTTTATTGTACATTTTGAATGAAATTGTAAATCTAGATTTCTTACTCATCACCTTGTAAACTATAGAAACTAGCTGAAGCATGATTGTCAAACTCAATACAATTGACATTGAACTTGATTGTGCATTTCCTCTTTCAAAGATTTCAAAGTCATAAGAATCCTCTTGACTAAAATGATACAAAATTTAGTTACCAGTCCAGTCAAATGACTCCATTGGAATTATAAATTCATTCCTCTCACAAAAAAAGAATCAAGGGGAAAGGAAAATTTGTAACAATGCTCTACATGTAAAAAGAAAGAGAAATATCACCAGACATTCATTAGACTTGTTTTCTTGCTCTTTAGAATAATTTTTTGGGGGGTTGGTGGTCCTTCTGGACATGAGCGTACTGGATGGTTACATTATGCATATACCACTAGCCAACAGCAGAAAAGTGAAATGTGTTATTGAGAAAATGAAGGTAGACGCTTGGGTCTGTTTTTTTCGTACTTTTAAGCATAAAATGTTCAAGCGGGATGGATTTAGTGAGAATTGACAGACGGGCATTTTTTTCTCTCTATTTTTCAATAAATGTTTTCTCTCGTTAAGTTAGCCCAGTGACCTAATTTGTGAATTGGGTCAGGAGGACAGAAAAATAATTTAGTCGAGTGTAATCTCTTCCGTTTTCCCTAAAATGTTGCATACTCATGGAATGGATGGACCCATGAAATATGCAGACAATTCATTTACCTTTTTACCTTAAAAGACATTCAAGTTCAAGTTCACTCACGAGACTTTTCGTGTCTACTACATGAAGCCTGTATCTGTAATATTTAGCCAATAGAAAATAAGAAATTCACACTCTCATTGTTAGATAATGAACAATCTCTATGAGATATTAAACTACGTACGTCACAAACTGAACAATGTCATGTGTGTACTATGTAATGTACATGGATTAGGAAATTAAAACGGTTTTTCTCAGTCAACATTGTTTGAAGCTTGAGTGATGCTTGAGAATGTCTTGGATGACATCGAATGATGACCACAACAAGACGAGAAGAGGGAAAAAAGAGCCGATGGCCCATCATCTTTCCTATCCCATTTACATGTCTATTATCCACCACATGCACTAAACGTTGACTATAAATAGACATTGGGTAGATGCAAAACATGTAAATTTATAAGATGAGATAACAGTTGCATAGAATGTAGGCCTCCATTTTTTTTATTCAAGTCATTATCATGTACCCTCCATTATTCATACCCCAGTCCATTTTTTTGCACTTCATTGTGTAACACAATTTCTTTCACGTTTATTATCATCGTTTGGAACTAATCCATGTTCAAAAAATATATAAATGTCTCTCTTCCTCTACGGCGGCTATACGTAGAGAATTTCTCTGAGGAATTGATAATGACTTGAGAGAGACTGCCTAGTTATCTTTAGACGAGGATGAATGGCCACTAATCTCATATCTAGTTGTCTACACAGTCAGTGATCAAAAGGAAACTTTTGAGAATTTTTGTGGTCAACAATGAGAATCTTTTTCAAATCTTCTTCTTTAGTATTTTAGCAATGGACTGTACATAATATTCTTAGAAAACTAAATTGTGGAACAATATTCCAGAATTTAAGATAATGCTTTATAAGGACGCGTTGATGACTGCTTAGAAATTATCATATTTTCAAAGTTATTTGTTCGTATTACTTTACTTGTGTGTGGTACAATTGAGACTAACTCTTTGAAATGATTATTATTTCACAGATTCATCATGGAAGATTGACACATTGTTTCTTCTTGCTTAGTGTACAGCCTCATCATTTCCCGTTATTTAATTATGTTTGTACAGATAAGAGTAATCACTATTAAATGTACATTATTTTTATATTGTTAAGGATGGTGTAGACACACCATCTAAAAAAATAATTGCAAACAAATCCGTCCATTCGCACTTACAGACTACAAAAAGACATTCTAAAACACAAGAGATGATGGACGAACAAAGTTTTTATCCGGTGGTGTAAATATACAAGCGTTGAAAAGAGAAGATGTGAGGAAACAAGGGCTAAAAATATGATAATACAGGATATGAGAGAGAGAGAGACGATGGTGTCAACAAGATTTGAAATTTGTGAATGCCAACTGTTTACGTTGTTTACATGGGATCTACATAAAACCTGAACATTTTTATAGCCTCGTAATGAATGGTCGACTAATGATGCATGCATAAATTAGAACCAAAGAGAAGAGCAAAGTAATTATAAGAAGAAGAGTAGCAACAAGACAGAGAAGACCGGAAAGGGGGCACGAGTGAATCTTGAAATTTCAAGTCATGAGATGAACTTATCCCACCTTCCACCACTAATTGAGACCATCGACCATGCACACCATTCAATTGACTATCTTTGTGGTTTTTAAGATCAATTGCAATTATCCAAAATTATATAGTAAAACTTTCAAAATCTCTCTACACACTAAACGATCATCTACAGATCATACAATACAATGAAATCTCATCAGAGGTAAGGGTAAGTCTACATGCAGATACATATCCCAATCATTTCTCATCAATTGTAATAATAACAATAATCATAATGATACACATATAAAAACAAGGAATTCAGAAGAGAGAGAGAAAGAGAGAGAGACTCCCAGAATTTAAATTAAAGTGCTACTTTTATTGCTCCTAGTCCTTTAATGTATGCAGCTACAACTTGTTAATTGCTTCAAATCCCTTTCTCTGAAAAAATTGTGTGGCAATTTGCTTATCGTGAGGGTATAATAAGATCATGATGTCTGTGAGGGAATTGGTAATATTGTAAATTATGGCAAAAAATTTACAATTATTGAACCTCAAAGCCAGTAAACTTCATTTCTACCAGTACAACTTTTTAAGTTAGCAGTGCTAACTTTGCAGACGTGTAATAATGATTGTAAACACGTTAAATCTCAAGGAGGCACGCTCAATTGCTTCCTATAGGGAAATTACGTGAATAGTAAACAAAACAAACATCGTCATCCTTAATGTTTTCTCTGTTAAAAGACTTTGCTTCACAGCGTTAGTCAGAGCGGAGTTGAAGGGGAAAAAAGCTTCAATATTATATTACTGACCCAAATACCCATTTTTCCATAATGGCTCCTGCCATTTCCATTGACACTGGCATTGACAGTAGAGTACACGTCTCTCTGTGACTAATTACCTACGACGAATTAACAGTGTAGTGATGATCACAGAGATGCCAATGAACATTCTTTCCTTATACTTTCTGTTCATACAACTTGTCATTTAGTATAGCTCTATATCACAGACTTTCCTATGCTTTAGTACATGTTTGAGTGCAAATATTTTATGATTTTGTAAAAAACATTTTTTTGTTAGTTTCATTCGTTTTTTTAACCCAACAGTTGTTTGGTGGGTTGTGGAGTTGAGTATAAGCGTGGGTTGAAGATCGAAATGAACTGATTTTGAGTGAACAGCTCTAATTGTAATAGCAAGATAAAAGCAAAAGCTTTGTACTGATTGACAGTAAGCAGGTGATATTCATGACTTTTCTTCACCCCTTTTTGGCATCCTTGCAACTAAGAATTTCCAATTTTTTACAGTATGCCTATGATACATATACCACTGATTTTCCTACATATTATACTTATATGAAAATTTAGGCGAAGAGTGGTGGCTATTTTTTTTTAGTACTTAGCCAGTCTATTAATTTAGAACATACTGCATAACTAGTGCGGTGGTAATATACTTTTAGAGTCAGTCTAGAGTGTGTTATGCTAAAATCTTAAAGAATTTATGTCACAAAAGTGCAGAGTAAAAAAATGAAAATGTAATAAAGTTTTATAGAAACTTTAAAAAAATGTACATGAAATAATTAAATTCTAATGATACCTATAATAATACTTTTGTATGAATTTCTATGCATATGCAAATAAATGTATCATGTAATAAAACCCCCAAATTTTAACAACTGACACTCTTTCATTTTTTATTAAATTTTCACTTTTCTATTGCAAAAAAACAAGGAGCGAGATTATATGTTAAAGAGAAAACAGAACACGTTGTCCAACGACGATAGCTCGTCGTACGATTTACGAGCGTACGTATTTTTGTAATATGCATTATTTCAAAGTTTGAATTTCGCATAATAGGTGATATTATTATTTTAATATTATTATAATATTATCATTATAATATTATTATTTATTATTAGGATCTCTGACATTTTCAGTTTTTATTTTATTCTTATTCTGTCATTGGGTACCTCAACTCTGCTTTAAGATGGTCAAGAGCATTTAAGTTAATAGATGATGTTGCGGTTACAGTAGTAGTAGTATTTTACATGAACAAAGATAATGTGGAGTACTCGTGCATGGTTGCTTTGTAGGTAAATATCCATCTGGTTGTTGTTGTCAGACACAACCAAGGTAGACAACATCGTCCATCAATGACTGTGTGTGTGTGAATATTTTTTGTTGTGATGAATCTGAATCAATTATTACATACAATAGTGGTAGGTAGCAATGAACGAGCCAGGAACAAGTTGATCTTAACAATATTATTATATCAGTTCCCAACTTATTCATCAAATAGGATATTTTATATGTACTTGTAATCATTAGTAATCATTATGTGGATATATACGGGTAGTATGACCAAATAATCACTTTGTCTCTCTCTCTCCCCCCTCTTTCCCTCATCGGTAATGCCATCAGCTCAATTAAACAATTTCCTTCTTTTCTTTTTTTGTATGTGTGTGTATATATCTTCATGATTGGATTTTCAAACTTACAACTTCGCTGTCCCTCCTTGTGACTTTATTAAATATTCTTCGTTAAATTCACAAGTCTTGTCTCAACAGCCCATTTCTTTCTCAGCTGTAAGAGAGGCAAAAGCTAGTTTTTATTAATTTATTGAGTACAAATCAGAGCTACAATGTTAAGTAAGTAGGTACTAAGGTATATTTTAATATAATTTAAAAGTATTAGAGTTAGAGAGATCAATTATCATAATTATTATCTTTTCATTTGAGCTTACTTTCACTGGCAATGGGTTCCCCTGAACCTCCTTTCCTTCCACGATTTGGGAGTGACCTAGTTAAAATTTTAAAGTTGATTAATTTCATTTGTTCATCTATTTCATTTTGTAAATCTTGTATCAATTGTTTACATTGTAAACTTTACAACAATAAATAACGTGGATTTACACATTAGAAATCGTGTTAAAATACACAAATGTATTTTTAAAAAAATTAACTGACCTTCGGCGTGGGTCATCTGGCGACTCATCTTGACCTCTACAAAAACAACGTACACAATGATTTTGTAATTATACAAAAATTGAAGCATACGACATGAAGGATGAAAGTTTCATCATGAAACTAAATAAAACCTTTTTGTACCTTAGAGGTTGTCCGTGTAATTCTTCAGAGGCATTTTCTTCATCTCCCCTATGACCTAGTTCCAATTTTAAAGTTAAATATTAATACCAGTGTCATGATATTCTATTTCAAATCATGTGAAAACGATAATTCAATGAACCTCGTGAGAGAGAAACAAAGAATATTTATAAGTACTCAAATTTTTTTTGTACATAATATATAACAGTTCTATTTGTCGTGTTGTACTATTTTTGAAATGAGTTTTTAAAAATAGGCAAAACTACGTGATTTCTATTACTGTAAAAAACTTACGTCCTCCCCGTCTATACTCTTCATTACTACTGGCACCCCTACCACTCCGGTTCGGACGACGGTTAAGTGGACCTCCGTTACTACCAGCTCCTCTCTCAGATTTAGGAAGCCCTGTATTTGCTGCTCGTTCATGACGGTCTCTACCGGGGCCGCCTCCAGCTCTTCCATGGTAACGTCGCGATTGACCTCCTCGATCTCGATCTCCTGGAATTGTTAAAATTTTTTTGTTAGTTCCAATTGTTTACCTACATTAAATTATATCTGTTTGTAAAAAAAATTTAGAAAAAAATTCACCATTGACATGGTCATCAACATCTCCCGGAGTACTTTGACGTGAGCCTGCATTTTCATATGAAATATGGTCAACATTATTAATATAAACTTGACAATAAATTAAAATTTTATTTAAATATGTACGACACATTAATGTGAAACACAAAAATGTTTTCACGAGTTTCTCCACCACACACCCTTCAATCATAATCACAAATTGCAAGAAAGAAATATTACTTTGCGAAATCAAATGCATAGCTTTATTGTACATTACATTATACCAAGATGACAATTCAAAAAATATAATTTATAAACTACATTATTAAATCAGCATAAGCCTACAAATTATTACCATTTAAAGTAATATATTTAGATAGGTACATGGGCAAAAAAAACCACTAATAAAATCTCATGCATGCATTTTTTTGTTTTGAGAAATATAACATGAATAATATCGATTGTTTCTTAACCTTGTTGTAATCTACGATAATTGTGATAATGTGCTTTAATAAACTTTAAACTACGAAAATAAAATAGGTACACCAAATCAACGTGTAAGGCAAAACATACTAGTCTACACAAAGAGTAATAATGAGACAATAAAGCCATAACAAAACTTAAATTAATTCAACGTTACAAAACTGCTGCGCAACCACAGTTTATAGAACTATTTCGAAACAAGATAACCAAGTGACTAGGCAAAAAAAAACAACAACAACAAAGAAAAGTATGAGGTGATTTGAGGAGAAGCTAGGAAAATGCGAATCAATTTCATCGGATGTGTGGAAGCCGTTCAGTACCCACCGTTAGTATTGCGATGATATGTCATATTCACATTTCCACCGGGCCCAGCTGCACAGAGAGATAAGGACAGAAGTATTACAGTTAAAAAAATGCACAGCATCCTTTTGTAATTTGGAATAATAATTTTCAAAGAAATTAATTATTTTATACAATTATTGATTTAGAAAGTAAGTATAAGTATATGTACATGTATGTACATTATATCAATGCATAAACATTTTATAAGACCATAAAAAATCGTTATTAGAAATGTTATTTTCAAAAAAACAAACAAAAAAAAACAAGGAAAAGAAAAGGATAATCTCACTTTTGAATAAATTTACAGTGTGAACTTTTCAGTCGTTTTCCCTTATTGATGTAATTAATAAAATAAACATTTTCCTAAGGTAAGAACAAGCTAAGTAATTGCTTTTTTTAATTCAGTAAAAATCTTCTACAACAAAATAATACTACAATCTTTTTCGTTGTTAGAGACCAATGTAAAGTTAGAATGACCTACATCAACAATCACAAATAGTACATGAAGGAAACCTGTTATCGTAAACAGAATTGACACTTGTATTATCATTTTTGTAAACAATATGGCATTGTCATTGCTAAACTATCAATCGATGAGGCACAAATTAAGGGTTTCTTTTGCAATAAATCACCAAAATGTATCATCTATGTACTCCTATGGTGAACAAAACTCTTATATTCTGCTACCTTAAGAGAGAATAAAATGAGATAATCTAATAATAATCATTATTAAATAATGATATTATATTATTCTTTTAGTATCATAGCATCAAAATGTTTAAATACATATCATACAAGTCAAACTTGTCATAAATAACCCAAGTGTTTAGCAGCAGGAGAATACTAGCTATTATTGAACTTGAATCATTAACATTGACAGTTAATCGGATAATAAAAAGCTGCAAAAATAAATAAATAATATAAAGCTGATGACAAATGATTAGAGACAGCACGAAGGAGTTATAAATGAATCACACAATCACACATTATGATATCATATATACTTTGACCCTCATTTTGAATATAATTACTTGATAAAATAAAAGAAAAACCTTCGTAAGCCTCATCAAAATTTTGGGTAATAATAATCATGCTTAAAAGTTGAAATCACAAGGTTAACGGAACAAATGCCAAAAATTATTATTAAAATATATTTCCATTTCGATAACATACACAATCGGGAAGATAAGAAAATATTTGAACCCATGTAGAAAACTAAGTTTTTAAAACTTTCAAAAAAACTTCTGCTACATGGTGATGCTTCATATGAGATATTAATATAAAGAAAATTTAAAGTAGTCTAGTGACCGATTAATATAACAAGAATCTTGATTCACGATCTCACTATACAAGTATTATAGAGGCAAGTGTGTGTAACTATTCATTCATATCATGTAAAACCTACCAACATTTACTATCCAATTACTGTAAAGAGCAAAGACTATTGTATGAAATGAAATACAAAAACAAGTGAGTTGAAGAGAACTGATAGTTTTTCTTTTTTTTGTTGAAAATAAATTAATAAAATTGAAACCTACTGTTTACTGAGCTAGTTCATCAAACTGTTTTTATATATAAAAAACAAAGTTGAAAGTATGACTAAATATGTAAGAAAGATAATAGGTTAAATAAAATGGTAACTAACCCAATCCCGGTCCTTGCCTTCCACCACGACTACCCCTGTCCCTGCCTGGTGGTGGTCGAGAACCACGAGAGCCTCGTCCTCCTCGAGAGCCTCCGTTTACTTCAGGGTAAGGCCTTTCGTTACGCCGACTGGGAAAATGCATGCTACCCACTGTACATCCTGAAGAGCCTAGTTAAAATATGAAAGTTTGTTAATTTAATTTGTTAATCTATGGCATTGATTTCGTAAACATTGTATTAATTGTTTACCATAATAAATTACATTAAAAATATGTTAAAACATCGCAATGTCTTTCATTGTAAAAGAAATTGTATCTACTAATAGAAAAAATGAGAATATCACCTCTGACACAACTGCGGAGTTCCTGATCTATTTGTAACTTTTCTTGACGAAGCTGCTCAACTTCCTGTAACGAATAAAAAATGATACAATCATTAGAAGTATAAGTTTTAAAAAAACACGTATATTAAAATGTTAAACATTTATAACAAGTATATTCTCATGGGTGTAGCGTTCATCAATTAATAAGAATTATAAATAATCTCAAGTCAGTCCACTACTCTCGTTTTAATCATCGACATATACATGTAAAGGTACGTTCCATTAGAATAAGAAGAAAAAATACAGGATTGTTATATACTTACACGTAGATGGGTTAAATGATACTCTAAAATTGTTTTCGCGTTGGATATTGACTCCATCGTGCCAACGAAGACAAAAGGTATTGAGCCATCTTCCCTGGGAATAGATGGATTAGGTTCATTTTCACCCTCTATTTTGACTCTGACGACACCACTCTTGTCGACAATCTCTTGAATGATGGACCCGTTCTTGCCTAGAAAAAATGAACAAAAATGATTTCATTTGAATTTAACAATTAACTAGTTATTAACTAAAATAATATAGGTACTCAAACTTGTAGCGCACGCACCAATGACCTTACCCACCAGCGGGATTGGAACCTGTATTGATTCTTCGTTATACTCTAGTAGGCTTCGAGCTTTCTTGACAGCTTCCTCACTCTATAAAGTGTAGAGAGGGAGAGTGAAAGAAAAATAATGACCGTTTAATATACTTTCTATGGAAAAAAAACTTTTTTTAAACTTATTGATTTTAAAATGTTTTATATATTACTTCTCCAAAGATTCGAAAAGTGCAGCTACTTTCTTCTAGTTCAATATTGGTAACACCTTCAACTCGTCGGGCTAGCTGAATGTTTGAGCCACCACTGCCAATCGCCAACCCCATCAGATCATCTCGTACACGAAATTCTTCCGAGAAACTATAGACAAGAAATTTAAATTAGGTACTTTCCCTTTTTTTCTCTACACATGAATCAATGAATGTAATGTCAACTGTATTACTCAACAATGGTCTCTAGACTTACTTTGCTCCCGAGTGTAACCTTATATTTTCAAGCTGTTTTGCAGCCTCTTCAGTTCTTTTGAGGAGTAGTGCCTTTTGACTTAAAGATCGGAAGTGCATCTCTTTCAGAAGGTTTACTTTTTTTGCCGTTTCTTCTGCTTGTGACTGTACGGAGACCAAGAGTTAAAAAACAAAACAAGCAAGTTAGTATAAGAATGCACAATATCATGTATTCATCTTGAATCAATTCTAGTAAAGAATCAATTCAATAGATCTCAACTTACGATTAGACAGAGTACATGTTTATCGGGAATATATCTACAATAAAATATAAGAAATGAGGTTATTTTTACAAAATGTACAAGATTATAAACACTTTTGAATAGAACTCATCCAAGGCCTCCCTTGGACACAATGAAACAATGTATCCAGTAGACAACATACCTACAAGATCCCGCGCCAGTCAGTCGTTGAAACTCACGGTGAGAACTCTCAATTTTGGCACTTGTGGAGAGCGTATTAAGGTACTCGACGACATCATCGGGCACGGGCAGCTCAATTTTAATAAAGGTGGATTTTCCTATGGGCGGATTAGGATTGGGTAACCGAACTCGAGATGACTCTACGATTTCAGTCGATTTAACTTCGGAGCTTCTGGAAAGCTACAAATGATGATTAATTAGTATTTGGTCACATTTATTTTATTTATAAAGGCTTTTAATGCTTTCAAACAAAAAAAACTCTTACTTCTCCGGAGCTCAAATACTGAATAACATACAAGTCTTGACGTACGATCTACACCAAAAAGAAGAAAACGATGTACAAATGCACTCATGGAATGACATAAACTCATAATCAAAACATCTTTTTAATTGATATGTTTACCTTAATCATCGCCCGCCACCACCCCCCAACTTCAGACTCTCCAGCTAAAATTTAATATTGTCATCAAAAACAATCCAAATGGCGTACAAGTTTCCTTGTCATAATCATTACTTATGAATCTATTTATTAGTCCCTTGAACTAAGACTTACGTGTAGAGAATACTTCAACTTCTTGATTCTCAATAAAGAGTCCTGAACTACCATTATTGAGTTTCGGTGGGAGCCTTACCCTTGAAAAAGGCAGTCGCTGCTCCGGTAATACACTGTTTTCGTCACAATCAGAACTAAATTTCGTAAGTTATTTTTTTAATAAACAAGTCCATTCATTTGTTGATCATGTAATATGAATAAATGAGATTCAATTAAAACTACATACTTGTTTTCAAATGAAACCACTACATGTCCATCTTCGAGGATATCGCGTACGAAGGCCTGTAAATTCAAAGATTAAACAATTACAACAGGCCCTCAAAAACTCATCAATCATGGAATGGGTCAAATGATCAAAATCAACAAGAATTGAGACCAATGTAGTTTTATTTTTGAGAAAAATGTCTTGGTATGTACGCCCGTTTTAGCGGCTTAGCCATGCCGGAAAAAGCGATCTTGTTTTCACTATCAAAACTCCCAAGTTACCCGACCAAGAGTGGAATTTTTGACCCTGTCAAGTAGCCCAATTCTTGGACTTGTACTTTTCAAACATACCTGGTAATAGGCTCCGTTTTCACCCCTGACCTCAACTTGGACGTCCTCCATCACTACTAACTAGCAAAAGACAGCTAGAGCAGCTCTTTCTGATAGATTTCCTTCCTTTATACACTCAAATGTTCTTCTGTGCAAGTCTGCACAAAACTGAACTCACATGCCATCCGTTCTCGAATTTACAACTACCTTCTTTCACTCCGCCCCTTTTACCCGATCCCGCTTCAATCCGAATTTTCAAAAATAAAAAAAAATTGAGAGAAAAATCAAAAAATGACGATTCATAATGTCTACATTTTTGATAGAAATGGAACACTAGTGTACTATGGGGAATGGAACCGAAAGAAAGTCCCTTCAATGAGTAGAGAAGAGGTAAGACAATAACATACTGCTGTCATTTATTTTTAAAGAAGATTTAGTTAACTTTAATGACCATGATTTAATGACAATATTTTTAATAGGAAGGGAAATTAGTGTACGGGATGATTATTTCTCTGAGAGGAGTAATTGAAAAAGTATCACCTTTAGACATCAAGGACAATTCATTCCACTATAGGACATCCAAGTATAAAATGAACTTTTGGGAAGCACCTTCCGGTGTCAAATTCGTCATGAAGTAAGTGACTTTTTGTTACATAATCTATTTGAGAGCATTGACTGTGTTACTCATCACGCAATAAATTGCCACTAAAAGTGCAATTTTAAGTGTCACATAATATCATGTTTTTTGCTTATTTTACAGTACAGATTTAAACTCACCAAATGTCAAAGAACTTTTAAGATTAATTTACACACAGGTACTAATAGTGTACATTATTCTGACTTTTCCTTTAAAATACAAAAATATAAATGAAAAAATTCTAAAGTCATCATGTTCCTATTTATTTTTTTAAAAGGTTTACGTGGAGTATGTTGTCAAAAATCCCCTTTGTAAGCCTGGAGAACTTATAAACAGTGAATTATTTGCGCAAAAATTAGATGAAATGATTAAATCATCCCTAAGTTATACATCCCGTACAGTATGAGATGGCTATTAACGGTATAAGTTATGATTATGAATTATTATGATATAAATATTTCAATCAAGTTTCGTCATATTTTATCTATAAGTATTATATTCTCTTTTAATAATAAAATTATTAATTATTATTGCTTTAATAAAATAAACGCAGAGGAACATTCTGCAATCGCATAGAAAACTTTTATGACATTTTGAGAAGAACAAAAAAAACATTGTAACTTCTTGCAGTAATAGTATAGGAGTACATAATACAGACTTGATTGTATATTGTATATAAATTTTCTTTCCAGTTTCAAGCAACTAGTTATATTCTTATTTCATAATAACAAGAGGAACATGTTAGACATAATAGTAAATGTTCCATCTTTAAACTGAATGTGCGTGTACTAATCCACTATAAGAGAGCCGATGCGGGTAAACTACTGTGCTTATTGACTTTACTCAGAAATACTTTAATACATCCGGAAAAGTCTGCACTGACTAGAACATAGCCCGTTGGTGCATAGGCATGACTTGGGGGTCCTTGCGTCTTTGATAGTGTGGGAGACTTGACCAATCCTTCAACTTTATTTGTGTGACTCTTTGAAAATTTAGCACCTTGCTCTAATTCCTTTTCTCTGGCATCCATTTGTTTCACAATAATATCAGGATCAGGATGAAAAATTGCACAGGTGACCACTGCATTGTGTGCTATATTGTCATAAATTTAAAATTAGACATAATTTTTTAAAAATTGTGTGAGAGAGGTGTGGTAGAATGCTCTCAATTATTTAAATAATTTATCTGTCTTTGTATTATATGTTATGTACCTTTAATTCCCTCCCAAAAACCATTACGATCTCTCCGAGCAGATGAAAACTTTGAGTAATCATGACAAGTTTTCCAGATGTAAACAAATTGATTTTCACTCCCACTCACAATATACTTTCCATCATGACTAACGGTGCCTTTGATTTGACTTGAAGAATTTACACACCCTTTATATTTGCAAGTAAGGCTTAAATCTCTCAAATCATACAAACGTATACGGGAATCATTTGACGTCACAAGAATTTTATCCTCAACGGGCATCGGTTCAATACCTGTTATCTTCTTCCCAGATAATTTCTTACGTCTATGCACAATAATTTGTGTGTGATATTTCAATTGTTCCGTGTGATAAAATATACAACCTAGAGAGAGAGAAAGAAAAACACCAAAATCAAATTTAAATTCTCATGATATTTTAATCCATAAGATAATTTTTCGCACGCTTGACTACACTCATCAGTATAACAAAAATTTTCTTTTACTCACGTCCATCATAAGTTCCAACGACAGCAAATTTTCCATTTTGACAAAAATTAGCAGTAGTAATCAACTTATTAGGTCCATTAACTTCATTCCATAAGGCCACTTTTTTGTCTCTAAATATTATTACAGTCATAATGAAGACATTACTTACGAACATTTCTACAAAATATACAAATTGAGTGTACTTACGGAATGTTCCAAAGTCTTAATTTCCCATCCAGAGAGCCACTCAAAAAATACCGGTCATCCTATAATATCAAACATTACAAATAAAAATCCTCATACAAAATCATTAATGTTATTAAATTAATTTCATTTAATTGCATTCAAAGTAAAGAAATCATGTAAGGGCTCTACATTAGAGGAGGTCATATCAAAGCTCACATATTATTTTGTCATGAATTTGACTTTTGTTACCAATGAAAATAGTTTATCAATAATTTTACACAGAAAGAAAAACTAATTTCGGGCGTGTAAACTTACGCGAGGATGAAAAGCAATAGCTGTTACAAAGTCAATATGTTGGAAGCAACAGAGACACTCTCTTCTTGAAATATGCCACAACCGAACCGTCCGATCCATTGAGGAAGACAACAAGAAAAAACTCTTTGACCATGCAATATCCAACAAGTCAGCTTGATGTCCGGAATATATGCAAAGTGGTCGTGGAACAAACGGTGCCCGAGGATCACTATTTTCACTGAAAAATACATAACACAGTACTTAAATATAGTCATTTATAATTGACAAGGGCTATGAAACATTTTTATGACAAGAGTACAAATAAGTTATACACAGTACAAATACACAAGGACAAAAGGGTAGACAATGAAAACCTACCTAGCTTGTGTCATTTCTTCTGCTGAGTGATGGGAATGCTGTGAAACCATTGATTCTTGTGAAGGTGTGGGTGACACTTTGTCAACAGTGTGCTTTGATCTCATATCCTGAAAGTATGGCAAGTGATCTTTTAATACCCAAATGCGAATGTGTCGATCCTGTCCCGCTGTAGCTAACAAACGTCCACAATTTGAAAATTTCATGCACCAAACTGGCCCGTTGTGTTCGCCTGATAGTTCCTGAACTTGTTGTAAATTATCAAAATCATATGGACCCTTATGATTGGCTCGCTGCAACAGAAATCATAACAATTTTAGCATACAAGTAAAATAAGTCATAAAGAATGGCACAATGTATGATTTTTTACCTTCACTAAAGGATCCCCTTGTCCTCCAACAACAATATCTTCATCTTTACTGGTAGTACTAGTAGCCATATCAGTGTCGTCCTTTGAGTGTCTGTTATGTCTCAAGGCCTTGGCTTTATCAACAGCTTTGTCTACCGTTTTCTTTACTGTAGACCCTAAAAATCGTCGTATTTGTGCGGTTTTCTTGCGAACCACCCCTGAATCTCCATCCTCTTGTGAGGCAGCAGAAGACTTTTTTGAGTCAATTGATTCATCATCAGAATCTCTATCTTTTCTAAGTGAGCTATCAATGTACTCTGACGTTAATCTCATTATATGCAGCGATAATGGATTAATACCTGGAAAGCAAATACATAAAAAAACCATGATACATATTTTTTCTATTCACTGTCAACGTTAACTGAGCAATTTTCGGAACAAAAAAATTGAAATTACATTGCGGTATCTTTTCCTCGGCTGAAGAAAGTGGAATCCGTTCACCAGTATCCAAATTCAGTACCTGTTGAACCATTTAAAAGTATTCATTTTAATTATTTTATGAATAAAATACATCAAGTTTATTGCATATAATTTAAATATGTGTCAACTAAAACAACTAGAAACAAAAAACAAAAATAAAGTATGTATGTAACATTTTTTTTGCTAAAATTATTATGATCATTATTAAGTTAAGGATGCAGTATTATTTTAGAGCGCTATAGGCTATAGCAGAAAGTAAATGCAAGCAGAACTGGCAGTGTATGTGTACATTGTATTGTATGTACACATGTAAAATAGCTCGGACTATCACATTTTATAGACAAGAAATAAATACAGCAGACAGCTTGTTTATCTTATATTATACATAAAATTATAGAAATGCAAGATAAATAAAAGAAGAAGAAAATTTGCATTTACTCAATTTTTTTGTGTAAAAGAAAAATAGAAAGAAAAGTACAAATAGAGAACGTAATTTTTTTGCGTTTTATATATAAGACAGTGCGAAAAGAATATTAAAAAAAGTTGAAAAGTTACTAGTAGGTTGACAGATTGTGGGTTATACACTACGTAAATAAAATGAGTGAAAAGTGACAAAGATGTAAAATTATTTTGAAATAAAACAAATCCGAATAGGTACCGGAAAGTGTAAATCCAGCGTTTTAGGCCGCTACAAAGAAGAGAAATCCAACAATCACCACCAAATTATAGCCAGAGAAAAGACGTTTGTACAAGAAATCTCGATAGTATATTCTGACTAGTAAATAATTTTGTATATATATATCTACCCCTATATATTGACTTTGTTTTTTTTCACATAATAAATCATGGGCGTCAAGTCAGCCGCCAGCCGCCGCGCGGATGAAATTGTCAAGTCAGCCGCCGGAAACAAATACCCTCTA